>CAHIKZ030001681.1:117500-127500 GCA_903632075.3 Acanthosepion pharaonis
CGTCTGCTTTTTCAAAGCAGACAAGATTATTTCTCTTGTAGACAAATTCGTTTAGTTTTTCCGCTATTTACTTTTCAGTCTAAGGGACACAGCTGCTTTAGAATTTCTTCATATATTGGATTGCCTTGCAGAAAAAAAAAACAAAAAACTTTCTTGTTATTTTTTAAAATTTTATTGTGAGATTCACCCTATATAAAACTTGGGGGCTACTCAAGCAGAGGGTTACAGAGTATGAGGCAGTTTATACGTACACGAGGGGAAGATAACGGTTAACCTTAAACTTGAACTGATTAAGATTGTAGTGAGAGAGCAGTACTTCGCGAGAAAAAGCTGTTCGAGTGGAACTTATTTCTCTCCAATGGAATACAGAGAGAATGAAGGTGGGTTGCTACAATGTGAGTTGCATTGTGGTTTCTAGCCATGAAAGTTAGATCTGGCGGAACCAATGAATGCAGTTCGTCCGAGCAGTTTCCATGGAAATCGCGACAGAGCAGTAAGAATCAAGCGAGTGAAAGAGAGCTTTCAATGTGGGAAATTATTTGTCACCCACAATGACGCGGAGATGCTTTTGGAATCTATCGAGACTCGATAACAGTAGCACTCCATTTGCGTCCTGATCTGGCTCTTGGAAATGTAGAGGATACCACGTGGTGTCAGGTACTTAGTGCAGCGTCACAGAGAAACGACAATATATTTCATCATTAGAAACTTTTTCACAAAAGAATTAAAAGAAAAAGTCACATTAAAGTGGCGTGTTCGATGAATCTATACGCATTTATTATCCGTAGAAGTGTCAGAAGTAACACCTAATCAAAAGCATTTCCATTTTGACCTTGACATTGGAACGAGGACGCAATCAATGTTTTTTTTTTCTTTTTTCTTCTTCCTCCTTTCATTAATTTTTTCTTTACTTCTTCCCGCTCACCACAATAAATTGTAAAAAAAAAGCTGACGTTATTATTTTTACCTTGAAATTGTCTGCAGATTAATTTTTGATCAAGTTTTTTTTAAAGGGGACATATACATTTGTAGCTAAACATTTTGAAATAAATTTACTTATCACTTATTATTTTATTTGATATTTGTTGGTAAAATGTTAACTTACTTATTTCACGAACAAAATCTATCTGATAATAAAATCGATTTCTAATAATTGTTTTAATTGTGATGAAGTTCCAGGTATTATTAAAGGTAGGTATTAAACATGAAAGGTTATAGGTAATTATTGTTACAGATAGGTGTCATTAAAGGTAGGTATTATTACTGGTAGGTATTTTAACATGTAGCTATTATTGCACCTAAGTATTATTAAAGGTAGATATTAATACAGTTAGGCATTAAAAGATAGTCATTAATACAGGTAGGTATTATTACATATAGGTATTATTATATGTAATCGTTATTATTAAAAGGTATTATTACTGAAAAGGTATTATTAATGATAATGTTATACTAAAACATTACCTATTCTATTGTAATAGACTCTCCCACACACAATAAGTAGTAGTAGTAGTAGCGGTTGCCAGTTGGGCTCAGTGGAGTTGTGTGAGTCAGTCGATGTCGGACATTAAAGTATGAGCCCCACAACTAGATTGCTGCGTCATTAACTATTATCTCAAGTTCCTAACATTTTGTACGTCGAAACTAATTTAGGACCGACTTAGTGAAATACAAGCCTCTACTGTGAGAACTACTCTACAACAGATGATAATAGCCGTTTCCCTACAAGGAAATATTTGACATCCATTAACCCAGTACCCAGTTCTGTTTCGGTTGAATTTTATAAAATCTTTCTCTGAAAACGCTTTTTCAGGAAAACAGGTTTCTCAAATCCAGCAGCTGTTATCGCTCGTTCCAGTAATGGTGGGTGTTTCCTTTCTAACATTTTGTTTGAAGTATTGTGAAATGTCTACATATTCAGTCACATGTGCTGTCCATTTTAATTATTGCTGCTGTTGGTAGTCCTCAAGTGATGGGGCTTCTGTTATTTGGTACAGTTCTTTGTTTGTGATTCTGTAGTGTCAGACCACAATGTTAAAAAAGGGATGATCGTTGGCGAAACGCTCATGCTTTATTCGCTCGAAGCATTCATTAATCATTGATCTTAGAAAACGGTTGTATACAGCTGACATTTTAGATATTTCTGTACGGGTTTGGCACCTGCCATGCATTGCATCCATATGAAAATCTCTATCTGACGAGGCTAGTAAAGAACGTGACTCGAGTTTTCAGGTTGATTTTTTTTTTTTGGGTTTTGTAGCAATTTGCGGTATTGGGAGAAACTACTTCTAGCGCAGCCTGTTCTATGTTCAATTTCCTTTTCTCCCATGTTTAATTTGTTATAACTGATCCATAAGCGCGGGGTATTGAAGTGTTTAGCATTTACTAATTCCACATCCTGAATTTTTACGATTGATTCAGTGTAAGTTCTATCATTGCTTTTATTTCAATACCAGCTCATAGTTCCTGTTTTGGAAAGGTTTATCTTGAGTCCCATTTACCGGAACACTTGGTAGAGGATGCTGATTGTCTGTTCAAGAGCATTCTTATAAACACTTATGTCACCAGCATAGCCTCCCTCATTCTCATCATCAGTAGATTGTCATCGAGAGGGAAATCAGAGTGAGTGTCTTCTATTCGTAGATTCATTTAGAATGTGATATGGAATACTTAAATGTTCTGTGCCCATCTCTTCATATCTGTGTTTGTAAATACGCAGATTAGACTGAATAGTCTATTTCCTCTTTGCCCTACTAGCAGTTTAAAATGTTTCCGTATTGGGGTTCTAACCAAACATGAAGATCGATACTGTTCCTCTGTTAAACCGATGCATTCAGTGGATCCGTTACATCTCTTACCAGAACGAAAACCAAACAGAATTGTAAGGAGTTGACGATGAGTGTTAAAGTTATGTGTCATGCGTGATACACGCTTAGGCGATCATGTATCGTTCAATACATGACTGACAAGGTAGATTTTTTTTTCCGCAGTAGGTTGCCATTTCTTTCTGCGTTAGACCAATAACCATCCACGGCTATAGAACCCCGTCTGTCCTGCTATTTAGCTGAGGGGAGAAAGAGAGGATTCATATTTTTCCCAAGGGTATTAGCACGTAAGTGAATGTAATGGATTCGACTGGAATTCGAACTCGGCTCTCCGATTCCTCAATCCGAGCCGCTATTCCTTACTCCACCTTAGAGCCTAATTAATATAATGTTCATTAAGACTTTCACTATGATGAGATACCTCTGTACATGTGAGGGTCTTGAGGGCTATTTTCCTGTTTCCATAATGCATTAATACGTGATAGACCCCACATTTTGGGAGTGCATTTTTGATTCCAGACTTCTTTCATGACTTGTTATTGAATTCGAAGAGAAAGTAATCTATTTTCAAAAGTTCAATGTCGAGTGATGCTTTATTATTCCCTAATTTTTAATAGCTTTCTTAATGTCCCCATCAGTAGTTTCATTAATATTTATTACAGGTAAATATAAATAGGTATTGTAACAGGTAGGTAGAAATAGGTATTATAACAGGTAGGTATATATAGGTATTATTACAGGTAGGTATAAATAGGTATTCTAACAGGTAGGTATAAATAGGTATTAGTACTGGTAGGTATAAATAGGTATTATAACAGGTAGGTATATATATTATTACAGGTAGGTAGAAAGAGGTATTCTAACAGGTAGGTATATATAGGTATTATTACAGGTAGGTATATATAGGTATTATTATTAAGAGTTAAATAGGTATTATAACAGGTAGGTATAAATAGGTATTATAACAGGTAGGTATATATAGGTATTATTACAGGTAGGTATAAATAGGTATTATAACAGGTAGGTATAAATAGGTATTATAACAGGTAGGTATATATAGGTATTATTACAGGTAGGTATAAATAGGTATTATAACAGGTAGGTATAAATAGGTATTATAACAGGTAGGTATATATAGGTATTATTACAGGTAGGTAGAAATAGGTATTAGTACAGGTAGCGGAATGGTCAACAGCGCTGAAAGTATCGGCGAGATGAGTTCGATTTCCTGCCTAGTCTATTAAATCCACTTTCTCACAAATGCACTTAAGAATATATCTCTTCTACGCTATGGCTTAAATAGCAGGGTAGACTGAGCTCTCAAGCCTTGGGTGGCAGGCGGTTTTAGAGAAAGACAATTCTGAATTCAAATGTGTGGAAACCACTCCACTATTTTTCCGAAAGATTTGATGGCAATTCACAAGTAATAGAGGAATGGATTCTACCATCCCGGGTATTAACGACATCCAGCAGCAAGGCCTCTGATCGGGAGGTTTTGAAGGACGTGGAACCACCTCTTAATTGTTGTTCTCAGGTCTACCCTGAGCCCGGGATGGTAACACCTGGTGGGTTCACAGCTATGGACAAATAGTTAACCCCAAAACTGTAGTCAAAACAGTATGAATGTATAAAAATAGACTGTTCATAAAAATACCAGCAATATATTTTTTTGAGGAAAATATTACCAGCAATGAATGCATATTCTATTCATACGAACATATCCTAAAAATCTTGTCGGCGGTAAATGACCCATTTATGCCGTAAAACAAACCAGACCAAGCCAAAGGCACTTTATGGAGTACTATGATCGACAGTGCTTGTAGGTATATGAGATTAATTAAAAAATTGCTAAAAGGCGTCCAAGAGTGCATGTAGAGGGTGTGGACAAAACGTCATCACCGTTCTTGTACAGTTTGTTCGGACTTAACTGAGTGGGCTAGTCTTGTAACCATACGCCAGATTGAACGACGTTTAATGAGCGTCGACAGAGTGATTAAAAGTCGTTATGGTCGATCAGATTTCGAAATTATAGCTTTACCATGATTGTTGTGTCTAAATTCACGAATCTGTTAAAAATGATATAAAGAGTTAGATATGAAGACGCATTTGATTGAGAGATAGAACCAGAAAGAGCGAGACGAAAAGTTGAAGGGAAACAGTGAAATAAAACATAGAGAGTAGAGGGATGTAAAGGGAAAGGAGTCTTAATGTAGTGGTGGTGGTGGTGGGGGGGCTCCTTTATATTCGTTGATAATATAGATTGAAAGCTGAAAGCCATTATATTAATTTAGATTTTTCGCAGACTTGAACGCGATCCTCATTTGGGGTTCAAGCGACAAAATATAATCAATTATCATTTGTTCAATTCTGACAGGATAAAAAATGCGGCAATTGACTGCAAAATATTAAGCTCATCTATCATTGTCATTATCTATCTATCTATCTATCTATCTATCTATCTTTTCATTATCTATCTATCTATCTATCTATCTATCTCTGTCTGTTCTTATCTATCTATCTATCTATATATATATATATATATATATATATATATATCTATCTGTTCTTATCTATTATCTATCTATTTATCTATCTCGATCTGTTCTTATCTATCTATCTATCTATCTATCTATCTATGCAATCTATCTAGTCTGTTCATATCTATCTATCTATCTATCTATCTATCTATCTCTGTCTGTTCTTATCTATCTATCTATCTATCTATCTATCTATATATATATATATATATATATATATATATATCTATCTGTTCTTATTATCTATCTATCTAAAAATATCTATCTATATCTGTTCTTATGTTCTATCTATCTATCTATCTATCTATCTATCTATCTATATATATATATATATATATATATATATATATATCTATCTATCTTCTATCTATCTATCTATCTATCTATCTATCTATCTATCTATCTATTATATCTATCGGCCTGTTATCATCTCATCTATCTATCTATCTATCTATCTATCTATCTATCTATCTATCTATCTGTCTGTTCTTATCCATTATCTATCTATCTATCTATCTATCTATCTATCTATCTATCTATCTTGTCATTATTGTCAATCGATCTATATTAAGGCGTTCTTTTATTTCCTTTTTCATATGTAAAGTATTATATTTCCCATTTTCTCATTCTTTCTCAATCTGTTTACCTCTCTGTGTGATTAATGGACATATATGTGTGTGCGCGCTCGCGCGTGTATATGAGCGCATGTACTTGTGTGTGACTGGAAAAAAAGAATGAAAAAACTATGTCCGAAACTCTGAATATATCTCAGTTGTTTGTGTGGATTTTGTTACTCTAATGGAAGAATGATGTCATTTTTCGCCGGACGCCAGCCGCCATGTTGCAATCGACGCCATAACTTTCCTGCTTTAACAGAGAAACGGCGAGAAAACAGTGTTTAGTCAAACAGTAGAAAAGCCCTTTAGCATCTTCAATCATCATTGCGGACACTGTTTGAGTGAATCTCCAATTTCACGAAATTGATTGTCCTATCTGCAAGCCATTCGGGGCCAGTACTCCGCCATATTTATTTTCTGATACCCTATTGTGCTCTCACATACTATGATATCCTTGTTCCATCCCGCGGCTATAAATACGCTTGGTTACTGTTGTCCGATACGAAAGTTTGTATTGTTGGTGGAACTTGATCAGAAACTGTTTAGTCGGATAAAAAAAAGGGATTTGTCTTCGCTTCTTCGTTTGTACAAATCCGAGTGAGGAAGAATTTAATAATTCCTGGGTAGAAGATGGCATTGTATTTGATTACGAAAGATTGTTGATCGCTTGAGACTAGAAGGCGACAGTTTCGCGGAACATTGGGTGCTGGGTCAAAGAATTTCATTATAACACAATCGGTATCTTATTAGCTGGGTTGTGAAAGGTTCAAACAGATAATCTGTTATTATAAGATACGAGCCATTGATGAAAACTAAAAGAGAATGGAATAAGACGCTTGGAAGTACCTTCCCGATGGCCATTTATTCATGTAATTTAAAGTTGCTTTGTTTAAACCTTGTGAAATAAAAACCAAGAATTCAAAGAACGATCATTTTATTACCAGAAAAATAGCCCGTTTTCTCAACAATTTTCGCAATCTGATGCCATAACGATTATCCAAATTGTTATTTTTATCACAAAATTGCGGTAATTTGACGGGAAGAACTTGCACAACATTCAAGAACAGCATTTTTCAATCAGTGCACCCTGAAAGGTAACAAGATGCGCTCCTAGATAACAGACGAGAAATTTATTAATTATTTTTATATTAAAAAAAAAAATCTTTATTTTTAAAAAGCTATAGACATCAAGCAAAGTTATGTCTTAAAAATAAATGCTTATTTCAGGAAACTTCTTCATTATTTTCCTATTTGCAAATTTCAGGACTGATCTTTCCTTATTAAAATTTAAAGTGCACCCCTGAGTTTTAGTTCTTCAACAAGTGGGCCCTGAAGAGAAAAAAGGTTGTGAAACACTTTTCAAAAGCTTCAAACTCCAAAATACAGTCATGAGAAAACTTTAGGAGGACGTGGCACTGAGTTCTTTTCTCATATTCAACATATTTAGACGTGTTAGTGCTCCATCACCATTTTATAAATATAAGGTAAAATGATCGGCTCTTTGTACCGCTCCAGTAAGTACCTGACTCCTCAATATATCTTCTATCTTGACAAGAGCCAGAAAAGGGATTATTGTTGTTATATTTTGGTGGGAGCTGCCCAGTCCTCATTTTCCAGTACAAAAGCGTCCTTGTGGGAGACGAATAATTTTCCACCCTCCTAACACATTCTCATAGGCAGGTTGTGACGAGCCTCTCCCTGCTCTATAGATACTTCTTTTCTCCTTCCCATTCACTTTCACTGTTTCCCCGGCGTCTTAGTGGCCATTAACCCCTTGCTTGGAGTGGAGGGTTTACAAAAGTATTTTCTAATAATCTAACAAACTTCTGAATGATGATTAAATTATATCTTTACACAAAGCTACATTTTGAATATCTTTTGAGGAATCCTTTCCAATTTCCCCTTCATTTTGGCTGAGGTATCTTTCTTGATTGGGAGCCATAGAAAACAACGCCATATACGCTGCTTCCAAACTGATTATTTCGATACAAGTACAAAAAACAAAAGAAGAAACGAAAACGACATGTCTTAGAAGTGTCAGAAATGAAAATCACAATGAATTTCACAAATGAATTAATCATTTGTAATTGTATCAGACTATACGTTTTGGCAACCTGTTTAGGTAAATATTAAAAGTTAACTCTTGCACACACACACACACACACACAAAATATATATATATATATATATATATATATATATATATATATATGTGTGTGTGTGTGTGTGTGTGTGTGTGTGTAAAATAAAAATATATAGAAAATAGGAAAGAACTCGTTAGGTAAATAATCCAAAAGTTTTTAATATTTTTGTTATTATTTTTAAAAAACAACGTTCGATACAAAAGTAGAGCCTATATATAATTATTTATTTAAAATAGGATTCCATCGCTACATAAGCGTTCTCATGTTTCAAAACAAGAGCCGAAAACTTGAATATAATTATTTGAATTAAACTGAATTAAAGTACCGAGCTCTGTTCCATCTTCAAGCGAAATTTTTTTTTGGAATAACTAATTCCTGAAATTTACGCGTTTTATATATATAACCATTATTTAGCCTTATACATACATATATATATATATATATATATATATATATATATATATATATATATACATACATATATTTTCTGGCTCTTGTCAAGACATATATATATATACATATATATATATACATACATATATATATATATATATATATATATATATATATATATATATATATATATGTATGTATGTATGTATAAGGCTAAATAATGGTTATATTTATTACATAATCTCGAGCTAATTCATCAAACCTACAAATTCAAAAAGAAAACAGAAAATATATATCCGTGTATACCCCCCCAAAAAAAATCTCATTGAAAGTGTATGTGTTGGAATGAGAAACAAGTGCGAGAGGGAAATATATGAAAGCTCTAGAGAGAGGTGTAACGGAAGAAAGAAGATTAGGAACGCCCTTAAGGTGAGGGGTGAGGAATAAAATTAAAAAGAGAGAAGTTTTAAAGAGAGAAGTTAAATAACAATTTAAATGAGGGAGTTGTTATCAGTTGCATAAATCGACTATCGATTCGTTGACCTAAAATTAAAAAACCGGACACCGGAAAAGTGTGGATACATTTATGGTGACATTAGACACAATAAATGGTAATACGCTCAAATTTAAAGTCTAGCCAATTTACAATGCCGATGTGTATATGAATATTTGTTGTCTGGTTTGCATTTACTTAATGTATACGTGAAAAGTGAAGATGAGAGTGAAGAAGAAAATGCCCAAAGGGTTTTTGCCTCCCAAAGGTTGGGAGGCAAAAAAAAAGAAAGAAAGAAGAAAAGAGAAAAGGCCACCCCCCCAAAAAAAAACAGGGGCATTAATAAGAGAAATAATGTGTAATCAAGAACAATTTGAAAAAGCACGTAAGTTTCCCCTACAGATTATAAATTTAATATAAACATGTGAAAATATTTAATGCATTAAAAATCCTATTATTTATTACCACATACACCTATATACATATACAAACACATACAGACCTACATATATATATATATATATATATATATATATATATATATATATATATATATATTTACATACGTCTTTCTCTCACATCTATCTATCTATCTATCTATCTATCTATCTATCTATCTATCATTGTTCTATCTATCTATCTATAGATTATTATTATTATTATTATTATTATTTAGATAATGAATAATTATTTTTTATTATTTTTTATTACTACAGGTATAACAATTGAAATATATGTACCCACTGACAACCTTTATAATAATAATAATAGATAGATATGAATAAAGTTTATTCATATCTATCTATCAATCTATCTATGTATCTAGCTATTATTATTATTATTATTATAAACGTTATCTTTAGTGGGTACATATATTTCAATTGCTATCCCTGTTTTGTTTTATAGTCTAAACTTAAACACGTGTATTGATTAAAATTAACGTTTATAGTAATAAAAAATAATAGATAATATCCATTATCCATATAATAAT
>CAHIKZ030001681.1:132500-200000 GCA_903632075.3 Acanthosepion pharaonis
AATATGGAAAACAAACGGAAAACACATAGAAATAGAAAAAAACAAAGGGAGATAACTGAAAGTCATCACGACATCTGATAGAAAAAGAAAACATGGTCGTAAATACAAAGGAAGATAAAATCGAAAATGTGGAAATGACAAAGCTAGACAATGTCTAAAAAAACACAGGAAGATTTCGTTAGAAAGAAAAGTACTATGTATCAATATCTATATGACAGTGAAATTGACAATTTCCATATAAAAGATTGACTTGAAGCAATAGAAACAAAGAAAAAAGATTGCTGAATTTCAATATCAAATATTCTAAGGCAGTGAATTGGACAAAGCTCTGAGATTGATATGAAGCAACAAATGAAAAAAGATTGAAATGCTATGAATATCATTCCTTATATATTACTGAATACTGGATAATTTAAACAGATGAAGAGGATACATAAAGCAAAAAAACAAGGAAAAGTGTGTTGAACTACTATGTAATATCAATCCTCCTATATGGCAGTGAATGCTGGAACAATTTCCACAGATTAATAGGAAAAAATAGCAAGATAAGATTTATGAAATTTATATTTTATCAAACTTCAACTACAAATAATGACGAATAAGACGCTTTGAGGCAACAGAAATGTGGCTCTACAGAGAATACTGAGAATACAATGGATGGAGTGCGTAAGCAACGAGAAGTTTTCATGAAAATGTAACCAAAATGATCTGTTTTTCTCTAGAATCAAAAGGGGATGATTGAAATCTATGGGACACATCTTGAGGAAGGTGGGCTTTGAGTACTTGACACTTATTAGGCATACTGAAGGCAAAGAGGGCCGAGGAAAACAGCATGTAACCTACCTAAAGAACTTGGCAGATCAATGACTGGAAATGATAATAAGATGAAAAACATTTGTAAGTCCTACAAAGGAAGGGAAGGTGTGAACGGACAGAATCATCCACGTTCCAAAAAGACACGACACATGAAAGAAAAATCAGCAAAGAAAAATTCGAGACAAAAAGAAAGAAAATCTTGGAAAAAGTAGAATAAGAAGCCAGAAAAGAAGTTTTGAAACATGTTTGATCTGTCAAGTTAAAAAGTAATTATTTTGCATTGAATGACAGAAAGATGTTAATAATAAGTATGTAAATCAGTATGCTGTGAAAATAAAAGCACTAGCAAGTCATTCTGCCAGATGCTGTTGTTCTTTTTTAACGTAACAACTGAAATGAGTTTGCGCTTCCTAAAGTGAAATGAAAAAAAACATTAGGTGAAGATGGCACAATAACAGACCTTTAGGCATATGCAGATCTTGAATTCTACGATTCTTTTCGTGTATAAAATACATGAAAACTTCAATCTAGAAATAGTAATCCTGTTTTATATCTTAAAGGGAGATAATATAGCAGTTGACAACTATTGCTCTCTCATATAATTTACATGTCTATTTACAAACAAAAATACACATTATTTACAGTCGGACTACAGTCCTCATCTTTGTTGTTATTATCACAACGTTTCCGTCGTTTTACTCTTAGGTCTTCTGATTTCTGTTCAAGGCTGGAGGGAACTAATGCCGAGCATTTTTAATAATGAAAAGAAAGACGAGGTCACCTATCCGACTGAAAATAACGTAAATAATATTAATTCCTCATCCTAGTCGAAGACAAAATCTTAGACGAGATTAAAAGCAATAAGACAGATTTCATAAAAAACATAGTCCATCTAGGAAATTTAGATCAATTGATCCGAAAACTACAACTTTATGAAAATGTTATTTATCGTTAGTTCACCATGAAAAGCATCGGTTCAGTAGAACACTCAGCAGTCTTTAGCCCAATACAAAAGCAGGGATATTAATTAAACATCTGTTAAAAGTTATTGATAATATATACGATAATGGTACAGCGTTACTTCGACTTCACGAAGACAAAGATAAAATAAAGATTGGATAAGGACTAAGGGATGAGGGTCAGGTTTCACTTCAATTCTTTACAGATGCTCTTGAAAGAAGTTTCTGTAAAGCGAATTAGGAAGTTATTTATGATTCATGATGACATTTCAAAGAATCATTAAGGGACTGAAATAGGAAAACTCTTAAGGAACATTTGAAAAAGAGAAACCGAACAAAAGTCTGTTGTAACGTTCCAGAAAAGATCACGAAAATAGATGAAGAACTGGAAGGAGTCCAGGAAGATATATACTTAAGACATTAAAGAAAGACTATAAATAAACGATGCATAACAGTTGATTGAAAAGCATCTAAAAATAAGGACATAATAAAAAGCACATTGCCAATATATTTAAAACGTAAAACACATAATTAACATATATTGCCAGCTTAGATGAAGACGTGGGAAACATGGAAATTAACAAGATTAACAGGAAGCAATAATCTGAGATAAATAGAAATCAACATAGATCAGAAAACAGATTAAAACGGAATGAAAAAAAAAACCCTGTAAACTTACATGTATTAAATTACATGTAGTTTTACAGATTTTCTTGTATTCCTGACTTCAGCGACGGCACGTGGTAATCTTACAATTCTCTCTAAATTTACATATATTACAAACATCACATATAAATATATAAAAACAGCAGGTTCTTTTTCAAATCTTATTATTATTCTTCTCTCTTTGTCTCTATCTATCTATCTATCTATCTATATATATATATATATATATATATATATATATATATATATATACACGTTTCATTAAATAATATAGACAAGTGTTGTCTATTTATTTTATGTAAAATTTTTTCGTATCTTCTGATAAGTTTGACAACATCATCATTAACCGAAAAAAGAAATATATATATATATATATATGTGTGTGTGTGTGTGTGTGTGTGTGTGTGTGTGTGTGTGGTGTGTGTGTGTGCCTGTGTGCGCGCGCGGATCCCCGTTTCAGAATTCTACAAAAATACTAATTGATTTAAGTACAGAAAACTCATCACGCAGACAGTAATTCAATTTTTGTGCTCCGATTATTTGAATCTTTGTGTTCATGTATATTAACCAACCAGCGATATTCTCCGAATTAGAAAAAAAAGTAAATATCTTAAAATGAAATTTTAGAGGCTCAACTTCAGAATATGTTCAACAATATTTTTCTTCCTTAAATGGAATATTTAAAGATATATATTAACCAATAAGATTTCAATAATAAATTTAAATTTTAGATTTTCTCTGGAGCCTACTTAATCATTATAAATATGAACAATTCACTAACCATTCTTTCATTTCACCAGTCTTTCATTTAACTTTGACCAGGGTGTTAGATCGTTTGTCACACAAACGAAACTGAAATTTTCACAACTAATTACACACATCTTTCGCTTATTTATTTCGATTATACAATATTACAAAATAATAATTACCGATAATTTATTTACATGCGTAAACTGGCGCAACATAACTTCCTGTCTTTTTCTCATCCAGTCTACGACTAGAATTTATACTCAGTGCAAACAATGTAAACTTGTGACATATACATCTGCACACATGTAACTGTAACGTCTGGGTTTTTCTCGCCTTCGTTCATAAGGTCTACAACTAGAATTCATACACATTAGACCTGTGATAAATTTACTAGACCTATCACATACATCTATATACACATATAGACACATTTATCATTTAACCCATACTAACGCAATTTCTTTCAATTGTACTGTTAAAAACGGATACACAAAATATTTTGGGTGAAGTTGTTCACCAAATATTTTTGTCATTCATTTCTTTCAGTTTGAAAGGAAAATAATACTCCAAAAAATAAAAATTATTAAAATTTGTAGATCCGTGTTTGAAAATTAATTTAATTCTTCGTTTATACAAGCATATTCCCAATGAATATATATATATATATATATATATATATATATATATATATATATATATATATATGTATATATAAGTCGATGACTGTGCAGGGAAACTTAGGTGTGGGGGGATATCAGCTTCTTCACTGCCACAAGAGAATCAGTTTTGCCTGATAGAAAATTGATAACTGAATTCAATGACTCGAAACAGTCTGAATAAACATGTCTTTGAATACCATAACATGAGACAAAGGAAAATGATTTTTTGGAACCATAACATGAGAAACAAAGGCAAAATCGTGTTGTTTGGATTTTTTCACTTGATTATGATTAAGAGAACATGTAGATTTTTCTATTCGCCGTCAAATTAGGGTTCGTTGCGTCTAGTTGGTCTCTCTTTGATCATACCGCCATTGGTGGCCCAATTTACATGAAAACGAGACAAAAAATGAATAATGACAAAAACGACCATATATAAACGTGACGACGAGAACAGTTCAATCAAATTATTCATTAAATATAATGAAACGAATCAATGAATTTTTAATAATTATTTTAAATAATGAAATCATTTTTATTATTGTTGTTGATAAAGTAAATATTTGTGAGATAAATAATAAATACATTTAGTGCTGAACAAATAGTAAAAAGTAATAACGAGACACTTTTCTTACAAAGTATTTTCAAATTTGTAGCTACTAATACATAGTATGACGAAAATTGATGACTGAGTTTTTGGTGGTATCCGGAAAGACTTTTAGCAGTTCCTTGCATGAGTAAAGTGTTAGCACCTGATGGAAAATCAATAAGTGAATTCAGTGAATGATAAGATGCAAACTACTCCGAAGACCAATGAAATTCCTTTGGAACCAAATTACCAGGCTACCAAGACGACGAGCACTGCACGACACACCTGGATCAATATATATATTGATCAAGGTCTACTAAAGGGTGTAGAAAAATCACGTGGTCGAGATAAACACTCAGTTGTGGAGCAAGCTAAGTGAATAATAACTCAACCTTAAGAGAGCTATTTATGGAGCATCTCATTGTGCTAAAGTGGGATAGTCCATTGCTTGGGCTGTGATTGACTGCTGGTACATGAGTGGAGGTATTTCTGTATAAATACCAGCTTGATTCATCAGTTAGTTTGCAGGGTTTGTATTGAGTTACAACCTGCTTTATTTTTGTTGCCAGCTGGATGCTAGCTGGGACCTTTTATGCCGCTAAGTGCTGTTTATTATTGTTATTCTACATCTCCTCCCCCCCATCGCGTGTGGGTAGTGGCCTTTGGGGGAGGATGAGTTCTTTAAAACCTGGCTGGTTGTGCGGAAGTAGTATGGACAATTTTTGAGCGGTTTTTGTCCGTGTTATTGTAAACGACTGAACAGTGTTTGATGTTATTCAACGTCGAATGTTTGTGGCACTGGTGTAGGGTCTCAGATAAGGCACTAGGTCTGGGAACTGGAATTATTTAAATGTATAAAGGAATAACTTTTTCAAAAAGATAATTATTGTTATTCACAAAGGGAGGAGGTAGCTGCAAATCAAGATCTTTGTTTCTAGGTCATGTTGTTTATTGCGTTCACGTGAACAGCCTGTAGAATCGTTGTTGAGCCGCTGATTCGTTTCCTTCCAGCCAACACTTTCTTTTTCTATGTACCATTTCCCTTCAGGACATTGATGATCATGGCTCTTCACAATTTCATGTTCTTTGTAGTATTTAGTAAATTTAGTTTTTTTTCATCTCCTAAACCCCATTCTGTCTATTTATGTACATAACTCATTAGATAGGTTATCCGTTATTCCCCTCTGCATGTCATTTTTTTGCCTCAATCTGTCCTGTGAGTATCAAATTTTCCAACATCTGTTTCCACATTTTGTGTCCAAGAGATTTCAACTGTTTATTGTCTATATTTTTGTTGCTATTTCACTTTAAAATTCTTCCTCATTTCTTCTGTTCAATCCGCATTTCTGTTTGTTTTTCTAGTTTCTTCTTCATCTGTGCGGAGATTGTCCAGTATTCTCTGCCATACAAGAAGACTGATATTACGTAACAGTCCATTGCTCTTCAAGATGTTGACAGTGATCAGATTGTGAAAATTCTCGACTATGCACTTTTTGCGGTCATGTGGACCTCGTGGAAAGGAGCATTATTCGACCGGAAGACGTAAAATCATCATCTCATTTTAGTTTTTGAAAAATTTTAATATATCAATGGAATGACCATTGGTTTCTTTTTTTCTTTTTTTTCTCATGGACGGTATTTTCGGAGGAATATAAATTTGTATCGCGCCTGTCATAAATTTTATGCGATAAAATGTACATTTAAAAATAAAAAAAATAAATAAAAACAGTGAGAGGGCTAGAGGCAGATAACTGCGGATTCGAAGTCAGAACATTATCATTGATAACTCTCTCCTTCAATTTGAGGACTCTAGTTACTACATATATTCTTAATACTGGATATAATGCAAAATATCACAATGATAAAATCAGTCAATAATTATTTATAACTATTTATACTGGGGCTCATGTATGAAATTTCAAGGAATCCATAATAATATTTAAAATTTTGAAATCATATTTATTTTTGGCATATGATTTTTTGAAACTGTTACGTAATGTTTAATTTCAATCATTCCGCCTCACCTGCTATCCTCTTTCGCCTCACCTGCTACATTCTTCCGCCTAATTTGCTACCCTCTTCAAATGGTTCACCTGCTATCCTTTTTATGCCTCACCTGCTATCCTCTTAATATATATTTCCTCCCGGCTCATAGATATATTCTTCTACTTATTTTATGAAATCCTCTTTTAGATGTCTTCTATCCTCTTTTTTTACAGATGAAATATCCTCTTCCGGCTCACTATATATCCTTTTCCGCCTCATATTATCTTCTTTCGCTTTTTCTGTTTTGAAAGGCGCGTTTTACCGTTTTGGAACCACTGATGTTGGCGATGGCGTTGAATCTGAGGAAGATGATTTTGGAAAAATTATAGAACTAACAGACCTGGGTGATTCGATCTGTTTTTTTCAAATTTTTTTTTCCATAGCTCGGACGAGACGTCATTGTAGAATACAGTTTAAATGACATATTTTTAAGTCTTCTTTATTTTTATGGTCCCTAGATTTTATAAACTGCTGAAAGTACTTACTGGCGGCAAGGATATTTTCATTTAGAATTAAAATGGGGATGATTTGACAATGTTAAGCAAAATCAAATTTTCGTTTTTTAATAAACATGATTCATTTTTGGTTAAGTTTATTTTTAATCAGGGCTAAAAAGCCACATACATTGAACCATCGGTTCCTCCAATTTGATCACCGAAGTTAATCAAAAAGAAATTCCATTGCAATAAGATTCAGAAACTGCTTTGATGTACAGGTGGTTTGTTGGTTCAAATGTCTCAGAAATTTTGATCGGACAGTAAAGTTCATCATAATTGGGTTTGTTATATTGATTTACAGTAAATACTCTTAAAAGAAAGGTATGGGTCCACCTTGGTTTCCTCCTATAATGGGTTAATTAGTAAAACTTGTATCACTAAATCATGAAAAAAAATTCTTACAGTATAAACATATTTTCTGGTTTTAAATAAACCACAATGAGTTGAAACTTTAAAAACACTTACATGTGTGGGTTAGATTTATTAACATGAATGGTTTGGCTTAGTTTGATTTTTTTTATAAGGATATGAACATAAGTAAATGGTTTACATTTAAGGATAAAGTATTTTTACGGAACCATTTTATGAACAAACTATGCATTCTTGGTAAAATTAAACTTTCCAGATCAGTTTTGAAAAAATATTTTGTTTTACATTGGTTTATCTCCCTTTGGGTTATGAAATGCCGAAGAGATTTTGGGATAGGTTCGTATGAAATAGAATATGTATTCTTTGTAAGAAATCAGTTATTAGATCATAGTTTGAGTTTATTTTGTTTTACGGCATATTTTTAATTCTACTATTTGGCTGCCTACAAGATTTTTGGGATAGGTTCGTATGACTAGAATATGTATTCTTTGTAAGAAATCAATTTGTAGATAAGGTTACTTTGATATATTTTTGTGAAGAGGGTTTTTGTCTAGAGTATTGATGGTAATTTTTTTTTAATCATTATTAACAATTGGTAATATTGAACCTAAAAATATATTATACTATCTATACTATTTAAAAATCTAATTTTATACTGGACAAAAATGTTTGACAACAGTTTTGATGTTTTAAATTTGCTTATCAGATTGGGAACCTCCAAACATGTTCTACCACCCAGGCTAAGAGTGGACCTGGGAAGAACAACAATTAAACGGTGGTTCGTCGCTCCTCAAAACCGTCCAATCGGAGACCCTTGCTGCCGTAGTAATTTATCTTCCTACCCGGGGCGCTATATTACCTGTATAGAAACTACCGTGATCAGAGAGTAAAGGATCAGTTTATATATTGATTGTAATATAGAATTGATCCCTCGCCTCTTTCCACATTATAATATCTTGTTTGTTTAGCAAATTGTTATTAGTATTACAAAACCATTATTATCTAAAGAAAAATTGTTACAATTTATGGGGCTTTAAATGACCTGTAAAGGGTTGATAAGTCGTACAAAACGAATCAATCCATCAAAAAACAAAAAAACACAATGGTGCGTCACTGCTGCATGATTACATCAATAGAAAAATTTTTTTTTTTTTTTCTTGCATGCTCTATCAGGTTGTCAAGTTATGTCAACATAACGGCTCTGGGGATACAGTTCACGACTAGTTGATTTTCCAGACAGAAAAAAAACATATTTCGATTCGCATTGTAATGTAATTTTCGTCTCTAATGCTACCTGGATTTACTTTGTCAAAATAATTTCCATCCCTAAAGGATGAGTGTATGTACAGTTGAAATAACTAGCAGATTAAAAAAAATAAGGGATCATAACATTCATCAAGTTTTAATAGGTTAATGCAACTTTAAAATTTTGGTTTCATGAAAGAATTTCGCCATTTTATATCATTACTCTTTTACTAATCTACTTTTTTTATGAATGATTCATTATATATATATATATATATATAGAATATATATATATATATATATATATATAAATATGTGGGGCATATAACCTTGTAAAAAAAAAATTAAACCATTATTTAACCTAGTTTCGTCCTTCGAAATATTTTTTCAGATTAATATTGGTCTTATAGATGCAGTATGTTTGGGCATATATATATATATATATATATATATATATATATATATATTGAAAAAGTTCTGGTTCCTTTTGGTTTCTTTTGTTTCAAGGTTGTGGGACGAAATGGGAATAAATCTATATTTTGCAATAAAATCTATGTGTATTTCTGCTGTCGTTTTTGTCAACTCTTTTGTATGGCTCTGAAACTTGGATACCTTATAGATGGCACATTAAACGATTAGATGTCTTTTATAAACGTTGTAAAATACAATCTAAAAATAATGTTTGATAATCGAATGTCAAATGCCGACCTTTCAGAAATACAAGATTGGTAATCGAGAACTTCATAATGCAATCACAATTACGTTTGGTTGGATATATTTTAAGGATGAGGATTATCAGCATACCAAAAAAAGTTCAAATATGAATAACTCTACAGTGGTCATAGAAATGTCGGTAGACCTTGGCTCAGGTATAAACTGAAAAGCAACCTTTCTTGCATCATTCCATTTAAGAACTTTGAAGAGGTACCTATGAAGAGATCTGAGTATCGTTCTAGCTGCGATTCAGGAATAATGCACCATCAAGCAGTAAGCATCATTCAACTGCATGAAACACGAAATGTACATTTAAAAGTAAAAAAAAATAAAAAAAACAGTGAGAAGGTTAGAGGCAGATAACTGCGGATTCGAAGTCAGAACATTATCATTGATGACAATCTCCAATTTGAGGACTCTAGTTACTGCATATGTTCTTAATACTGGATATAATGCAAAATATCACAACGATAAAATCAGTCAATAATTATTTATAACTATTTATACTGGGGATCATGCATGAAATTTCAAGGAATCCATAATAATATTTAAAATTTTGAAATCATATTTATTTTTGGCATATGATTTTTTGAAACTGTTACGTAATGTTTAATTTCAATCATTCCGCCTCACCTGCAAGAGTGAATAATGCACCATCAAGCAGTAAGCATCATTCAACTGCATGAAACACGAAAGCAATATAAGACATCTAAAAGTGTTCCTGCTGCACTTGGATACAATACATTTTCCTGTACTGTTTGTGGTCTTTTGTGCAATTATCGATTTGGTCTCAAAAGTCATGCCAATCATAATCATGCAGATAATTATATTTGTGGTCGTCGGAACCTCATATATCGACCTCGATATATGAATCCATATATATATATATATATATATATATATATATATATATATATATATATATATATATATATATATATATATATATCTATATTTTAAAGAAAAACAGACCACTTTAAGGTACCATTATAATAATTTATTTCACCAGAGCCCTTTTAAAGGACGCCGGATCATCAGATAGCACTTCCAAAAATGAAACAAAAAATGAAATGAAAATTGATGGGTAGTGTAAGTTTTTGTAATTTAATAGAGAGTGTAGAAGGAGTAGTTAAAGAGACATGGTAGAGTTTAAGGAAGGGTTAATTTCATATCGGTCTCAATCATACTTAGTTTTAGGGGAGGAAGAGTGACCAGACCTTGACCTATTTAGAGGGTTAACTTAACGGAAGTGATATATCGAAATGGGAGGGGAGAAGAGAGAAAAGAAAAAAGAAAGAAGAGGGAGAGGAAAGTAAATAGAAAGAGGCTGTAACTGGGTTTTAGCAATTTATGTAAAGAATGTTACTATTATTTTAATGCTTGATAGTAATTTAGATGTCTAAAAAAAAAAAAAAACCGAAGAAATTAATTTGATGCTTGCTACCAATTTAAATATTTAACATTTTACAAATAGTTCAGGGATTTAATATAAGTTAAATACTATATTTATTAACACATTTATAGAGAATATATAAAAAAAAAAAAAAATTATAACAGTTTGTTTACCCATTTTTTTAATATATTTATATATTTTTTTAATATTGTAAATGACAGTTAATGTAACATCTTTATCAGTTTGAATCTAAATATATATATATATATATATATATATATATATATATATATATATATAGATAGATAGATAGATAGATAGATAATATTAGTGGTAAATATGCATACATATGCAAAATATATAAATACCCATACATGTATATTTTTAGAATATATATATATATATATATATATATATTTATACTGAGAGGCAAAACATTTGTGTACATTAAAAGCTTTCGTTAATTTTAGCCTAAAATCGAGAGTGATTAGCAGTATTCCCTTCTCGGTACCTCTTATCATCTCGGTACATCTTATCATCTCGGGGGCCAGAAAATAGAGAATCTTAAGTACACTGATGCTGAAAAAATTCATTCAAGAACACCTGGTTTTTCATGAACATTTCACATTTCATATATTTTTGAATAAAAACGTCGAAATTATGGAGTTAGTAATTAGTGATGCTGTCTTTCGTTCGAATAATTGTTTCAGTTCGATGTGACATTGAATAGAAAAAGATCCAGATTTTCTCATTGGAAATATTTTCGTGTTCTAGGCAGTAATCTCAATGCACTTGGAGATTGATGTCCAGACTTCACTCCTCACTTGTTTGGCTCTTAAGTTTGTTTAATTATCTTACCGAGAATTTCACAATCTTTCTTTTATCTCCTTTGTGATTTTCCAGTTTTCTTTGAATTTATAACACTTCCAGTCGTAGCCAATATGTTTTCGATGGCTGGAACTCTGTTTCTAAAAATTTCAGATCATATCGCTTGGTCTTCGTTGGGGCACTTTTTTTCAGTTCCCACTACAGTGGTTCATTTATATTGAGCTCAAGACTTTGTGCTTGCCAGACTTGTAAAAATTAAACATCTTCATCTGCAAGAAACCTTTTAGTTGCACGTGATGTGTGGCAAGGAGCAACGCCATGTTGAAGAATATCTCCGTCTTTCTTCATCATTACAAGATTAGATCATTTAGTAAATATATTTCGTTTCTGTTGTTTAGGTTTCCATCTATTTACCAATTTTCTTCTACCATTGCTTTTGATGCAACCCCACATCCTTATGTATCAACTACCAAATTTTAAATTCTTTGTGGTTTATCTCTCTCACTGATTTTCTTACTTATTCTCTTGCATTAGAATCTAACGCTATTTTGTATTCATCTATACATATTAATTTTTACTACTTTCCAGAATCCCATGTGAGATGTTTTTTTTTAACCAATCTTCTATTCTGAAAGTATTGGGTAATGATGTTATTTTTGCTACTATACGCTCGTTCTAGTCGTACAAGTCGTTTTCCGTAATACTCTGCGTATTGCATCAACTGTTAAAACTGCATTCACTCCTCGCTTTCTTTTTTTACAGTAAATTTCACCCTGTAGAAGGCCTGAGAGCCACTCGAGGTAGAGGCTTACATTAAGGGGTAGTTTATATGGATAGGAGGGTAAGATAACGGTTGACTCTAGCCTTGAACAGGTTCAGATTGTAGTCATTGGGGAAACATCCACTTGGGAGTCTGTTCCATTGGGCTTTGGTTCGCTTGAAGAAACTGTTTGAGTGAAACTTACTTCTCGGCGATGCAACATGGAAAAAAAGTGGGTGGTTCGTCCGAACACTTTCCATGGTGGTAAAGATAGAGAAGTGAAAGACTCGCCACCCCTCGCCTGTGTGTGTGTGTGTGAGAGAGAGAGAGAGTTTGGAAGGTGGAAAATAATTCTTCTGCCACAAGGACTCGAAAATGCTTTTGAACTCTGCCAACACTGGAAAGTGAGGTCTGGGCAACTCCCGCCCAAATTTGACAACAGGACTCTATTTTTGGCCTGATCTGATTCTTATAAACGAAGAGGATAACATAAAGAGTCAGGTACTTACTGAAGCGGTACAAGGAGCTGATCATTTTATCTGTGTCTTTAGCGATGGGTTGTATATAGGGATTTGTCTTGCTGTTAATTTTGAATTGCTTACTGAGACTCTCACAATCTTTTTTTCATCTCTCTTATCTAACTTTTGGAATCTTCCAGCTTTCTTGACACTTAAAACACTTCCTGTAGTAACAAATATCTTTTGGATGGTTGGGATATTTTCTGGAAATTCTCGGACGTCTGGCTCTCTCGCTGAGTCATCTTCCTCTTTAAAGTCACAAACTTAATCATTGTTTCAGCAGAAATTTCAGACATGTTTTTAGTGCAAGGAAACAAGGCTAATGTGCAAAACTACAATGACTTTTAAAGATACCTTACTCTCCTGTTAATAAGATGGAACAATACTTACCTAAAAATTGGCATCATTTTCATGACTTTATCATCTCAGATCTTTCATTAGATTTACATGGAGTGTTTTTCAATTTCAAACTAGTTTAAGGAATGTATCTTGTGTTACAAGACACCTATGAAAACGTAAGATTTTATTTTTCAATCCTCAAGGTCCACAGACATTATTGATAAAAGCAAATTGCTAAACAATCTTTACTTATTAATAAAATAAAGGTGCATAATCATTTTACATGGCTGTCCCAGAACTTCTGCACTCTAAATATATATATATATATATATATATATATATATATATATATATATATATATATATGTATATATATATATATATATATATATATATATATATATATATATATATATATATATATATGTATAAAAAGTAAGTCAATATAGAATATAGTCTATTTGAAGCCGTTCTGATACGTGGTTATCATCAGCGATTTAAAGTGTCTGTCTCAGAGCATTGTTTTAAATTTATTTTTCAATGTCAGTCTTCCTCTGGTTATTTTTGTTAATGAAAATGGGTTTGTTGATAGCAATTGGTGGGGGGCGTATGGTATCTTTCCCGGAAGATTCGGTCTGGGGTTGGAGTTTATTTATGTCCAGGACCTTTCGTTGTTTTTAGTCTAATATCAGTTCCTACTATGTGGCGTTTCTTACACAAACTCTGATTGGGTTTTTTTGGGATTCATTTTAAATAGTTTTTTACTACAGGTAAGAAATTCATTAATAAGCGATGGGGATTTAAACTTAAACCCGTTGTGATTCAAATGTAAATTATTTGAGATATAGATTTATAGATTTTGGGTAATACCAGTTTTTGTGTTTAGAATAAATCATTCTGCCCAAATACATTTATTTGCGTATATATCTTCATACATACATATATGTACATTTACATGTCCATACATATATGCCACTACGTGAATATACATAGACACATCATATATATACATGTATTATGATTATAATTTTGAATTTATTTCCATGTCTACATTTCGTGATTAGTTCTCTCCATTGATTTAATAGATTGCATTGATCTTTATATTTTATTATCCTGATTTTTTCTTCTAAACATAGCTTGCACATATCCCTAAAATTATTGACGGTTTTCGCGAAACCTAGAATTTTTCCAATTTATTTGAGGATTCAGACCCTTTTTCTTCAATTCTCAAATTTTTTTCGATTGTGTATTTAGGCAGCAATCCCTCTTTTATACAAGTTTCATTAAATACGACTGAAAAGGTACAGCGTTTAAGTTTTTTGATTTAATTTTTCTTATGTTCTCATATTTTTCCTCATTTCTGGACGTAAATTATGTAGAAATTGTCCGAATGTTCTGTATATTCGAACGCGTTCGGCTATGCTTATAGGTATTACCTAGGATGATTTTATTTTTACTTTTAACTGTATGGATGGTTTATGTACGTATCTAGAGTTATAGGAGTGTTTTATTTTCCAAACACGATCAGAACATTGTGGCCGTGTTCATAATTGATACTTTTGGGTGTTGGCTTTTTCTTTTTTTTTATTAATAATTCTTCCATTATCATTAGCTTTTTATGAGGCAGTTATATTTCTATTATCAACGAGTAAGCTGAATGGAGATTGGTAGGTCTCCGTGCGTATTTAGATGAGACGTAATTGGGCTATTGCCAGAGAGATGTAATGTGGGTCTTCTTTTTAGGAATGTCGTAGTATATCCAATACAATTATTTATGAATTTGGTATGATCCGGAAGACATTTCCTTAACGGACATGTGAATCCATAGGTAATATTGGTTCTCTGTAAGTGATATCGGGCAGGTGACTTATTGTTGGTGATGATGAGGTTAGTTTTAAATTTTATATATACATATATGTGTGTGTGTGTCTGTGTGTGTGTGTTGTGTGTGTGTGTGTGTGTGTGTGTGTGTGTGTGTGTGTGTGTGTGTACATGCAAGTATCTATTAAAATAGTTTTTAAACAATCGATCGGATTAATAAAAGAAAAATCCCCTTTCTTATATATATATGTATATATCTATATCTATATATAATCATAATATAATGTGTATTTGGACAGAAATCCCTCTTTTATGCAAGTTTCGTTGTATGAAAGAGGTATTTTCTAAACACATAATTTTAAAATTACAAGACCCGACAGTCAACAAGGAATAATACTTAGAAACATTCACGAAAAAATCTTGTTTTTACGACAAATAGCAACAGCTAAAAATGAAAACCAACTCCAACATCTATATAAAAAACTTAACAGAAAATTGTGAGTCGTTTACAATGAATCTCTCTCGCTCACACACATACACACACACACGCAAATCTCTCTCTCTCTCTATATATATATATATATATTATATATATATATATATATATATATATATATATATATATATATATATATATATATATATATATCAAACTCGTATATAGACCTTTGGCTCAACAGTGGGATTGCAAGACAAGTTGTTTTTGGAACCCGAGGATAATCATGATAAGACAAAATATTTTGATCGGAAATTTTCTTCCAACACCACTTTTGACACCTCAGAAATATTTTGAGCCTATTGTATCCCTAGAATGGAATCTCTACTCAGTGGAAATAGTGAACTTATCACCTTGCTTGAAGCGAAATGATTAAAAAACACTATGGTGACTATCTTTTTAAAATTTCTATGCGTCTCTCAATGTAACTGGCATTTGACCAGGTATTGTGGTTGCAAATAATTCTGTTACTAAATATACACCATTTTTCCTCGATTCTTCTGAACTGACCCAGAAAATCATTTGACGTTTATTTCAAGAACAATCGCTAATGTTAGTGACAAATTACTAAATATTTCTCTATCTTTTTAAAAAATTTCGTTTATATTGTTCACGGTCTATTTAAGGCTTGGGTCTGGATTCGACTTAATTGTGTTGAGATATTGCTCAGAAGTGAATTGCACCAAAAATGAAATAAGTTATTTTCAGTGAATTTGAACAATTCTTTTCTTAAGCTTTCTCATGAGATGAAAATTTCTTTAAAATTAAGGGGTGGATGGGGATATTGTCTGCCCACCATTCTATATTAGTATGACTATCAAGGTATGTAGCTTTCTTTCATTCTATATATATACATATTCGTCTATCTATCTATCGATCTAATTATATTTATCTAATTAAGTCTATTCATATCTATCTCATTCTGTTAATTATCTATCGATCTATCTATCTATCTTAACTATCTATCTCTCTCTCTATATATATATGTATTTATCTATCTATATATTTATCTATTTATATATTTATCTAATTCTGTTTATAATCTGTCTCATTCTGTTCATAATCTATATATCTATCTATCTATTTATCTATCTATCTAAGCTTGCTAATATATATCTATGTATCTATCAATCCATGTGATTCCACATTTTATGTAATAATTTATTTATGTAGCTTTTACACACACGCAAACACACACACATATCTATCTATCTATATTATATATATATATATATATATATATATAGTTTTGATTCCTGTCGGAGGACATATTTTCTATGAAATTTCTCGGCCGATAAATGTTGCTAAGACTGTTTATTATAAACAGAACATTTTCCTTAAATATTTGTATCAATAAAAATAAAGAATAAACAAAAAATATATTAAAATAATTGTTGGACTCAGTCCATTTCATAATATATGACGTCATTTGCTTACGTTAAGATAGGCTTCGAGCAGATATGAGCACACGAGAGAAATCATGGCATATTTGTGGTTTAAAAGCAGTAATTCGACTTTGCTTTTAGACGCTTCAACAGAAGCTAAATCGTATAGCAAGTCATGATGCATATATATATATATATATATATATATATAAGTATATAATTGGTGTATACGGAATGAATTCCAATAACCAACAATTACTATTCTTAAAAGAGTGCTCAATACATAGTAGAGCAGATATAATTATTTAAATAAAAAAAAAATAATAAATATAAATAAAAACAAAAATCGAAATTTTGTTTCAACAAATTTCGTGTTTATCTTGATAAGAACAAAGGGTGTTGAAACAAAATTATTTTGTAGTGATTTTATAACATATTTATGTTATAATTTTTTTTAAATAATATATATATATATATATATATATATATATATATATATATGTCTAAAAACGTCAGCAATGTTTCACTTCAATAGAAAATCGAATACAGCCGACAGGGAAGATTGAATTATTTTAATTATTTTTTTTAATTTTTACCAGCTTCCTTCCTAACATTTTTCTGTTTTGTAGGCGTTAAGGAATATAAAAATTGTCCACAATTTTAACATAATTTAATAACGTAACAATCAAAACATGAGATAGAAATAACAACACCAGAGACAAAATATCTTTGTAAATGGCTATAGAAATCACCTAAAGCGCTTGGGACAATGAAAATTATGGGCAATTTATATATTCCTTAACTTCTCGGAAAGAGAAAAATCTCTATTTTCTTTATTCTTCTCTTTCTCTCTTCCTTTCTATCATCCACATCTGTTTCTCATAGTCTCTGTATTCGCTTGCTTTTCCTTATCATCCCCCCTCCCACTAGTTCTCTCTTTCGAGCGCCAAATCCTACCAAGTACTTTATTGAAACAATGCTCGACATATTCCAGAAATTTATTGTATTTGCCAAAATAAAACTCTTCCTCATTTTCTCTTCGGAGTCTGACGTATTTTTTTTTTTTTTTTTTTTTAATCGGCACCGGACAAAACTACTGTTTTAGTCATCGTGTTGGAGGTGGTGGTCAAGCGTAGAATGATTTACGGCTTACGAGAAATTCTCTAACATTATATATACACAAGATGGATAAATATTCTTACTTTGCAATTTAAACGTCAGAATCAAGAAGGAATAAGTGCAGATTAATATATAGATAGGGGGATGAAATATATAATTAAATAGAGAAAGTGTTGGTTAGATAGATATGTATAGACTGAGATTAGATATAGATAAAGAGAAACATTATCAGATAGATAGATAGATAAGAATAGAGTGAAATTAGTTAAACCGAAATATATCTATCTATCTATCTATCTATCTATCTATCTATCTATCTATCTATCTATCTATCTGTGTGTGTGTGTGTGTGTGTATTTCTTATCATTACACCTATAGATAGAGAGTGAAATTCGATAAATCGAATGACATAAAGAGAGTGATAATCAGATGGATAGATATTGAGATTACATAAACAGAATGAGATAGATATGAAAAGACTGCGATAGATAAATATATAGATAGATACATGTGAAAAGACTACGATAGATAGATAGATAGATAGATAGATAGATAGATAGATAGATAGATAGATAGATAGATAGATATGAAAAGACTGCGATAGATAGATTGATCAATCGATCGATCGCTCTTTCGATATATATATAGATAGATAGATAGATAGATAGATAGATAGATAGATGATAGATATGCAAAGACTGAGATAGATGTAAAAAAAACTGCGATAGATAAATATATAGATAGATACACATGAAAAGACTCAAACAGATAGATAGATAGATAGATAGATAGATAGATAGATAGATAGATAGATAGATATGAAAAGACTGCCATAGATAGATAGATCGATCGCTTGTTCGATAGATAGATAGATAGATAGATAGATAATCAGTCTGAGATAGATATCAGACTGCGATAATAGATAGATAGATAGATAGATAGATAGATAGATAGATATAAAAAGACTGAGATAGATATGAAAAAACTGCGACAGATAGATAAGAAAAGACTGTATATATATATATATATATATATATATATATATATATATATATATATAGAGAGAGAGAGAGAGAGAGAGAGAGAGAAGGATACGAACAGATAGATCAATAAATAGATATGAAAAAACTGAGATAGATAGATCGATAGATAGAGAGATAGATAGAAAAGACATATCATAGAAAAGACATGTTTTATATATATATATATATATATATATATATATATATATATATAGAGAGAGAGAGAGAGAGAGAGAGAGAGAGAGGTATATGAACAGATAGGTAAATAGATAGATACATAGATATGAAAAAATTAGAGACATAAATCGGTAAATATGAACAGCATGTGACGATAACAAAAAATAGTAAAACGATTTTGTCTCTAAAAATACTTTCCTTATTCTGACTGACTGGTATATTGACTCATTTTCTTCAAAATAGAAAACCGAAAATTCTTCCTCCCCTGAGAATATCACTCATTTAAATGGAAAGGTAATAATTTGTAGGAAGCACCATTTTGTTGTTGCATTGCTCGTCGCATTATAAAAGGCAGAGAGAAAGAGAAAGTGAGAGACATTAGGGGACGGGGGAGAATGGAAAGCGCAAAAGGAAATGGAATTGGTTAGAGAGAGAGAGAGAGAGGGGGGTAGAGATTACGTGAGAGAAACATAGAAAGAGAGAGAAAGAAAGATAGTGAAAAATAGAGCGAGAGTGAGGGAATGTGATAGGAGAGTGAATGAGAGAAATAAGTAAGGAAAAAACAGAGAGAGTGAGGGAAAGGGAAGTCGAAAAAAAGAAAGAGAATGAAAGAAAGCGTAATCGAGAAGAAGAGTGAGTGGAAGAAAGGGGAAAAGTGAGAGGAAGAGCAAAAGAGAGAGAAAGAGAGTGGGAAGTAAAAAGAGAGAGTGAGAAAAGGAGAGATAGAGAAAAAAGAGGTGGTGAGAGAAAGAAAGTTTGGAAAAGAGAGGTAGAGAGAGAAAGATAGCTACAGAAAAAGAGAGAGAAAAAAGAGATCGGGAAAAAGAGAGTGTGAAAGAAAGAGACAAAGAGAAGTAAGAAAGCAGTGAGTGAAAGAAAGAAACCGATGAAGAGAGAGAGAGAGACGGGAAGAAAGAAAGAAAATGAGAGAAAGGGTGAGAGAAAGAGATACAGGTAAAGAAGAGAGGGTAAAAGAAAGAGAGATAGAAAGCAGGAAGAGAAAGAGAGATAGATAAAAAGAGAGAGTGAGAATGAGAGAAAGAGAGATAGGGAAAAGAGAGAGTATGAGAGATGTATAGATAGGGGAAAAGAGAGAGTGAGAATGAAAGAAAGAGTTAGGGAAAAGAGAGAGTAAAAGAAAGAGAGACAGAGAAGAGAATATAGAGAGAAAGAGAGGTAGCGAAGAAGAGAGAATGAGTAAAAAAGAGAGATAGTAAAAAGAGAGAGAGAATGGATGAGAGACAGACAGACAAATATATATATATATATATATATATATATATATATATATATATATATAATTCAAATAAAAACAGACCACTTTTTAGGTTCCATGTAATAAATTATTTCACGACATTTTTTAAAAAGGACTGCGGATCATCAGACTTTACTTCCAAACAAAAAATGAAAAGAAAAGTGGTCTGTTTTTATTTTATTTATTTGCTCTGGATTTACATTGAGCTCTCTGGATTATGTCCTCCTTAGGTTTACCCATACGGATTACCTAGTTTTTCATAAACTAAATATATATATATATATATCCATTAGATCCACCCAGCTCTAATCTCAAATAACAACTTAAAAGAGATTGTTTGACCAACACAAGGAATGTTAAAAGACTCATGTTAAAAAGATAAAAAATAAAAAAACAAATGAAAACTACAGACAAAAGTTCATTTTCTCCATCAAGACATTCATTTCTGTAGTTTACTGCTACCAGCAAGCAGAAATATTTCTTTTCCCGATGATGGCCATTTTGGCCGAAACTAGTCGAGGAATCTAAATGAAATAATAATAAAAAAACGAAAGAATATTAATCTACAACCCAGTGTGTCTGAAGATTTTAATTTTTTAATATTTTTTTATTGTTCAAATATATATATATATATATATATATATATATATATATATATATATAAATAAAGTTATAGAGAGAGAGAGAGAGAGAGATAGAGAGAGAGAGAAGTATGTTGTCAGAATATCTCGTTTTAAGTTGTCAATGATAAAACTGAGAGACTGAAATGAAAATTTTAGTGAAACATTGATTACATGAGAGAGCTCACTAAAGATCATCCAGACATAACAGTCAGTAGCACTTGTGGTTCTGTGAAAGTCAGCAAGAAATATGTAACCGACTAAAATCGTGTCTTTTAAGTCTTCTTCCTCTTCTTTATTTGCCGTGTCGCCTCAGGATCATGGCACTCCACATCTTCCTGTCCTTTGTAGCTCTTAATAAACTTTGTCTCTGTCGTATTTCTCCCACACCCTGCACCATTTAGTCAAGCTCACTAAGTAGGTTAGGCGTTGTTTTCCTCTATCTGTTTTGCCCTCTATCTGCCCCGTGAGTATCTAATTTTCCAAGCCTTCCTTCCTCATTATATGCCCTATAAATATCAACTGCCTCCTCCCGATTTTAAGTATATGTTTCCTTTTTGTTTCTATTTTCTCCAAAACTTCGTCGTTGCTCAAATGTTCGGTTCATGGTATCCTCAGCATCCGTCTGTGGAACCATATTTCTGCTGCTTCATGTCTCTTCTTCATTTTTGAGGATACCGTCCAGCATACTCTGCCATACAGGAGGACAGACATCACGTAACAGTTTAGTACACCTGTTCGTGTTTCTAGCGAATCATTTTTTAGTCGGAGAAAGAAAAGACTAAAAACTTTTCATAAGAGCGTATAAGAATTTGAACGAAGTGCATGCAGTCTTTAGGGGCGTCTGCTATAATCAAGGGTTCGCGGCCCAAAACTAAAAATCGGCGAACCATGACCGAATTGTGACATTCGTTTTTTTTTTTTTTTTTTTTTTTTATCATTTCACCCCAAGTACGGCAATACCGCCACTAAGACGCATAGGGTAAGAGACTATGAAGAAAAATACTATTAAAGAGAAAGAACAATAAAAAAAACAAAAATTAAGAAGACAGAAGATAATGATTTGCATCGCATTTAATTTTTTTTGAAGACCTATGTTGACTGCGAATCAATAAGCTTGAAGAGAGTTCCACAAACCAGAAGTGCGATAGCGGAAACTGTTACGGCTAAAGCTAGATATTTTAACAGTAAAATGATGAGACCTAACCGCCAATCTAGTATTGTGCTTAAATTCATTACTAGATGCCATAGACGAAAGTACATCAGAACAAAGGAACAGGTAAGCTACGTTAGGGCGATGGGAAAATAACTGAAGTTGAGAAACCAGGTCAGGTCCAATAACATTGCAGATTCTTCTTTGGCTTTTATCAAGAATTTATAAATATATACCAAGAGCATCTGACCACATGTAGCAGTAGTTTTTAAAACAAAGATTAATGGTAGACTTATATGTAAGATAGATTCTGGCGATAACAATTGTCTTACACGACACAAGGAACCGGCTTTTCTAGCAGCGTAAATACCTTTGGGAAATGTATGGCTCCATTTCTTCTCCTGCTAATTTTTAATTAAACAGTGGAGTAGACTGTTTTCTTCAGTCTTGGTTGGAACCCAGTCTAGGACAAGTCTGAATTCAAAATCTGTTTGACATTGGGATAAAAAAAAACTACTTGCTACAGAAATCACAACACCTTCATTTCCTCAGTGTAGTCTGTATATTAGATTTGGCATAAAATTGAAATTACAGGGCATCCAGTGAGGATCGAACTCATTTTTTCAGTCGTAATTGATCTAGTGAGACAAGCTTTCTAACCATTACACCACGTCGAGGTGCCCCCGTCAGCGTAGTCTATGGGACTTAAGCGAGTGAATAGGTAGATTTTAGAACAGACATTATTGTTTAAAAAAAATCGAAATATTTGTTCAAATAATTGTTTTTTTTAACTTCAGTAATAAGATGTCTAGACAGTATTTATTTTCTAACAGTTCCATTAGTAGACAAGTTCACCTATCACATTTGTTTGCACATTTGTTCCCGTTTCTTTTTAATATCAACAATATTTTTTATATTTTTTGTTTTTATTAATTTCTACTTTCTTTAATGCTTCCTACTTTCTAGAATACATCATTTCTCTTAATTTCCACATTCTTCAGTAGAGCCATATCTCTGTCTTTTGAAGTCTTTTGATCTGTGAGGAAATTGTCCAATAAAACATGACAGCTAGGTCTCACAGTTGGGGAATGAACTTGGTCTTTTTTTTTAACAATTCTCGCCTTTGGAGATCCTTCCTGATGGAACTCCGTTATGGTCTTTCGTTTTCATTGCCAAGATGGACATTTCAAAATGTAAATGCAATGTTAATCGCCATCTGCTTGTTTTAATGTTCTTAGAAAAAAAAATTTTTCCAATCTCATTTTTTGAAAAGTTTCTTTCACTCTCTCAGTAAATCTTATATCATATATGGCCTTATTATAAAAAATTAAAGATGAAATGATTTAAAAAATATGTTGGAAGACAATCTTCCCGATATTTTTTCTAAAGACATTTCAGATTTCGATGACTATGAATGTTACTATAGACACAATGTTTCAGTTAGGTACAATCTGGGCATCATCAGATACCAAATGTTGTGTCTATAATACCGTTCGCATTCTGATCATGAGACTTGGGTGCGAATCTCACCATGGTCGATTAGTTATGAAGGAGACTTCCTGATGTTATCGGACTGGAAGAGTCGTTCTTTTGAAAAGTGCCTGAAAAACATACCTTAGGTTGACCCAAGTCTTGTGAGTGAAATTGTGTAGACGTAACCCTTGGGGACCGTCGATAGCTGCGCTAGCACGATGTCACAAGTCATGGTGGCCGAGGGCTTGAGTGTGCTGTCCTTGTTCAAATTGTTGATCACGCTATATAACATGCTTTTTCCCAGAAACTGTAACTAAGGTCTGCTCAGCATAGTTTCAGTATAAACCACAGGTGGGCTCTCTGGGTGTTAAATAAACACAAATGCACCTTAGCAAGCGTGTGCAATAGGGATTGGCTAGCCGCCCTAGTAGACAGGTATTCTCGAATATGAGTGACCAGCTATACACATACAATAACATCTAGAATGATAAAAGTGAGGGCAATAGTTTGATATTAATGAAATATAATGGTAAGTCCTCATCTCAAAATGAAATAAAAAATTATTAGAAAGCAGTATTAAACCGTCATGACAACCAAATATCGAAACTATCTTATATTGAATATAACAGATTTTTAAAACAGCGTGCTCGTTTTTTTCTGGAGTGGTGGCGTAGTCGGTATAGGAGTTGGTTAAACATGCTTTACTGTCATCTTGTGGTAGTGAGTTCAATTCATGTATCAGGTAGTGTAACCCTGGTTCGGTCGAAAGGAATAATGTTTGTGATCACAAAGACAATGATCAACAGAAATTCTATAGCTGCCTAACAATGGGCACCTGATGAAAACCAGAGAGTACTTGACCGAAACGTTGTGTCTATAATAACGGCCAACGATATTTCGAAATAATTCCACTATATTGGTTCTGATTTCTTATGGTTAGACTTTTTTTTTTTTTACTATTATTCAGTGTGAGCAATAACTGAACACTAAGAACTAGTTGAAATATCACTAGACTGGCAGTGGAACGAGAACAGCTGTAGATTAAATGAGGGGTCCATGCGCAGTTCCGTATCGGTCATCCGGATCGATATACACCTGATGAAGGTCGGAGGATACAACAGCCGAAACGTTGTGATAAGGCTGAAAGTATAGGGCACCCAGTGAGGATCGAACTCTCTATTCAGTTCTAATTAAGCTAGCGAAAAAGCTTGCTAAGTATTACATCACGTGGAAGTGCTCAAATAATTTTCTAAGCGTAGCTCACATATGAGACAAGGCAGAAAATGTGGGGCACTCAGTGAAGATCGAACTCAGTGGTGATTGCTCGATCCAGACAAGTGTGCTAACCACGGCACCATGTTGAGTTACCCAAACTGGCGTAAGAGTGGATCATAAAGTAAAACACAACATAATCTGTTTCAGGACGTTATTAAAGTCGCCATGAATCTTGAAAGTAAATTCTTTCGCGTAGTCGCACTCCCGCGTATAAGACAGGACGAGGAAGAGACACCGAGAAAAAAAAAAGACGATAGCTGACGAGCAGTAGACAAAGACGCAGTGGACACACAACACAACGTTGTTTATAAACCGATGACCCTTGTCCTCTTTTTTGAAGATGACCAAGACACGAGGCGTTTAATAAAAGCGACTGTCTATAAATTTGGCCAGGCTGAGTTTGTCCAACGCAAACCATATTTATGGGGATTCAATTTTCCCCCAACTTACCCACCGGTTTTTTTTCCATTTTCCACTTCCCTAAAAAATAACATCTGACGGACCACAAGTTGGCGTCAAGCCATGGTTCCTACGGACACTGACCAACTCATAGTTTACATCGATCGAAACGGGACAGGAGATACTTTCGCTGAAGACTTTCTTGGTCACTGGCCAAGGTGTGTTCTGTTCGTCAGGCTATTTATAATAGACGAATTAATATAAAAATAATAATGGCGGGGAAATAGTTTCAAAACGCTTTTTTTTGCAGTAAATATTTTAAAACATTTATGCTCACATAACTGGAAACACAGAGATGGATATAAACAACCGGGAAAACGGGACTGCAAGCTCGCCAGCTAGATAAATAGGAGAAGGATTGAATAATATATATGTAATAAAAAACGAAATTCATTGAAGAAATTACAAAAATTTATAGTAATATACAAAACCAATATATATATATATATATATATATATATATATATATATATATATATATATATATATATATATATATATATATTTAAAAATTTATTTTGGTAATATAAAATTTAAAATTAATGATTTTAAAAATTTATAAAAACTTAATATTAAATATATTTTTTTAAAATTAATATTGAAAAAATTGGTTTGGCTCCTTTTAAAATATATATATATAAAATATATATTTATATTATATATATATCAAATAAAAAAAAATAATTAGAATTGTCAATGTTCCTTTTAATATTTATTTTTAACAAAATTTTTATTGTACATTTATATTTGATATAATTTTAAATTAAACCCTGTTGAAGAACTGAAGAACTTATCATTTTAGCCTGTTTTAATATGTATTTTTAACAACAGTTTTATTTTTTATATTATATATATATATATATATATATATATATATATATATATATATATATATTAAAATTTAAATAGGAAAGAACAATGATATTTATAATTTAGGGTTCTTCAATCATAAGAAATTCAATCCTAAATAATTTCTAAAAAGTTATTCTTAGCATCGCTTGATAATGGAACAGAACTTTGTATTTTAAGTTTAATTTTTATGGTTGAATTGAAATTGAAGTTTCAGTTTTAAAACATGGGTAATTTTATTTGCGCTGATTATATATTAAAAAAAACAATTATAATATATATATATATATATATATATATATATATATATATATATATATATATGTATATATGTATGTATGTATGTATGTATATGGAATTAGTGTTTAATATTTTTTATTATATCCTTACTTTCTGTCCTGGACATTGAGTTTTACTTCGATTCTATCTTTTATTTTTTTTTTTTTACAATATATATATATATATGTGCATGCATGTATGGATATATATATTTTATATTTTGCATATGTATGTATATATTTACCACTAATATTATATATATACTATATAGTAGAGCCCGGCGTTGGGGGGATATAACAGTAAGAGATAGATCAAGTATCCACCATCATAAAGACTGAAAAATAAAATTGACAAAGATTATTGTTTAAGGTTGACGGACACGCATGTCTTCTTAATTTTTTTTTTTTTTTTTTTTTTTTTTACGAATTGGTCAAACTCAAACTCAAACAAAAACATTGTTTTCAATCGTTATGAGTCTCTACCGATTGAATAGAATTTTATTATAAACAATTGTCTTGTAAATGGAATTTTTAAAGCATTCTGAATGTAAAATAAAAAAAAAAAAAAAAGACAATAAGAAACATTACACAAAAAAAAAAAAAAAGTGAAGTTTTGTTGAAATCGGTTGAAAAATGTAGGTAGCCTTTCTGTAATCTTTTAGTTTTACAATTTATGATTTTACTTATTGAATACAGAAAAAAAAAAATTGCATATTTTGCTTGTGGTGATTCATAATTAGAATTCTGATTTGAATATATTTTCCACTCGTTGTTTCTAATACAAAAAATATTAACTTTATTTGGGTTTATTAATTATGATCAAACAAATCTTATTCATTTAGTAGCCTTTCTGTAATAATAATCTTTTTACAATTTATGATTTTTACTTATTGAATACAGTAAAAAAATTGGACACCATGTGTATTTAAAGTAGTTTCCCGTTCCGGTTATTATTTTTTAGTTAGGACTTGTGTATGTTTAGATTTCATTATCTTTCCCTAAAGATAAAGAATTTATTCCGATGTTTGTATTCGTACAATCAGTAGAGATCGTTAGATTATTGTTTAAGGTTGACGGACACGCATGTCTTAATTATTTTTTTTTTTTTTTTTTTTACGAATTGGTCAAACCCAAACTCAAACAAAAAAACATTGTTTTCAATCGTTATGAGTCTACTGATTGAATAGAATTTTATTATAAATAATTGTCTTGTAAATGGAATTTTTAAAGCATTCTGAATGTTAAAAATAAAGAAAAAAGTGTGCAAGAGAATAAGAAACACTACCTGCAAAAAAAAAAAAAAAGTGAAGTTTTGTTTTATCGGCTGAAAAATATAGGAAATCCGCTCCCATATTTAAAGGAACCCACACACACAAACAACCCGATGTGAGTTGTCCCCCTTCCATTTTCACGATGTCTCTTAATCGTGTTTTCAAATTGATTTTGTGCAAAAACAATTATATTTTTCCCATTTTTGGCGCTGTTAGAACCACCACAAGGTAATTTTATGTAGTCCTGTGAAGTTTTGTTGAAATCGGTTGAAAAATGTAAAAAATCCGATCCAATATATAAACGTTACACACACACACACACACACACACACACACACACAATCTGCGTTTTTATAATAATATATATATATATATATATATATATATAAATGTTCTTAATATAAATAAAAATATAGTTTTATGGTATTTATTTAAACGGGTAAAAGTGCTCAATATCAATGATGGAACGTATGTAAATGTAATATATAAAAGCAGTGACTGATGTCAACAGTTTTAATGCCCTTAAGATTGCCTTCATGTCTGAATATTAAGTTTAATTATAAAACTGTCTTCGATTTGATCTCAGACCCATTTATATCACCAAAATATGACACGGAGCAATAACAAATGCAAAAACTGCACAACACTTATGTTATCACAGTATGTTTAAGGATTAAAAAACAACTATAAGAAACTAACCATTAGCTAGGAGATAATGGCGAAAGCCCACTCATATAATGGAAAAAACGACAGGTGTAATTTGTATTTGTTAGAGAAGATTATTATATTAAAACACTTAAATAACATTAACTTGCTGAACACAAGAAGCTAATTGATATCTACTTGGATCGACAAAACCAAACATCTGTTGAAACGCATTGATCCCGATTAAAATAGATTTCAAAATAGATTTTACGAATATTACTATATGTAACACCTATTAATATTGATTAATAACATTATTTATATATAAATACGCATATATAATCCCATATTATTCTACCTAATTAATTTATAACGTGTCTATGTGTAATTTCATCTTTGTAAGCATAGGTTTCAACCACATTTATATATATATAGTCTCGACCTATTACCGTATTAACACCGTGAGTACTAGTTTATTCCATTCGACTCTATATGTTAAGATTATAGTATTTTAGACAAAAAAGAGAGTTATCCCCCTTGATACTTCTTAGCTTAAAATTTTTCATTTAAAATAATTTTTAATTTTAATTTTATTTTTTTAATTCTTTGTCTTTCGAATTTAAGAATTTGAATGATATAAATTATAAATAACTAATTAAATATTTTAGACTATAATAATTAAATAAACAAGTCTTAACACACAATTTTAAATCAACATTCAAGAAGATAAATCTAAAAAGATCAGAATTTATGAAAGCACCTGAAGATTGAACTCATACTTTCGATGTTGGATATCATTTATATTCACTAATATATATATATATATATATATATATATATATATATATATATATAACATTCCTATACATAAAAGAAATTCAGTTAAAAAAATATTCTTGATAATGGCTAAAGTACAGAAGAAAGCGCTTGTAACACAATCGGAGAATTTTTATATAATTTATGTGCTGAAAAGAAAAATATACAAATTATATAAAAAACTTAACCGCAGCACCTTGTCGGTCGCTTTCAACTAAAATTGCATAATATATATATATATATATAATAATTCCTTGTAGTCACCATAAACATTTATTATATTTTTTTTTCAGTTGTTTGAATCTATCTATCTATATTATCTATCTATTTATTTATTCTGAGTTTGAAAAAAAAAGTTATTGAAAAATTTTTAAAAGGATTTCCCCAAATTCTAATGTTTATATATTTTAGGGAGATTCGGTATATTGTAAATTTTACCAACTTTTCATGTTTTAGGTCTATATCAGGAAATGATTAGATTTACTTTCACTATATATATATATATATATATATATATATATATTTACAACCATCGCCGAAAAATTCAGAAATGAATCCCAAGAGACACCAAACAGCATTTGAAACTTTATTGAAAAATTTAGTGGAAAACAGCCTCATCCCACATTGAAATGGAGAATCATCTCTAGGGCTCGAACTCGAGACAAAAAATTCAGAGACCGATGTTGACTTATGTATTAAAGAGAAGATCCTAATAAAAAGCATATATATCCCGATGAGTTACTTCTGTTTGAAAACACAATGAGATAATTTTAAATGCAGACATAGAAATCATCTCAATATAACTATAAATTTTTAAAACATTTTTAAAAACAATCACTATCAGTTATAATATAATATGTTTATATGAGCATTTTTTTATTGATATACAAATTTATTTGAGGATCGAAATGATTTAATGTTGATATATATATATATATATATATATATATATATATATATATATATATATATATATATATGTGTGTGTGTGTGTGTGTGTGTGTGTGTGTCTATATTTATATACGATGGTAAATATTGGCCTGTATTTAGATATGAGGATGATTTATAAACGCATGTATGCGGGTACATATTTTATATATAAAAATGTATATAGGATTTGTATATGGATATATGTCAGACAGTACCTGGAGAATCATTGATGATCATTACGATCATGTTCATCATTAATTAAAAAGTTGGGGATCATGAAATTTATAAAAAAAGTTCGAATCGCAATTATATATATATATATATATATATATATATATATATATTTTATATCCAATATATATTCATTTTCCGAATATTGTTTATGATCCTACCTTCTAACCTAGAATTAACTTTCTGTCCTGGAGTAACAATAAAAACAGTAAAAATATTTACAATAGACATTTTAATTTCTTTTTTTTTCACTGATTTGGACTGTCATAGCTGAAACCTTAAAATTTCTCAAGTTTCAATGAATATTTTCTTATAAATTGAGTTGGACATTTATTAATTGATTCTTTATGTCTCAGTTGAAATGATGATCCCTATTGCTTTTTTGACATCCTGATCCAGTTTTCCTCTCCACTGTTCCCTATTTTTAACTTATTCATCGTTCTCTTGATGGTTCTTGGGTGGATTTTGAAAATTGAAGCCAGAGTATAAATATTGGAACCATTACTGACGGCCTAAATGATCTTTTTCCTTTCAGCATTGTTCAGTTGGGAAGACAGTGGTTGGTTTTACACAAAACGATTTTAACCTTTTCTTTATTTAGCTAAATAAGGGTTTTTCAGTGGATCTTACGATAAATGGTGACAGGATAGCTAAACGACTTATCAGAAAAGCTGGAAAAAGAAACTCAATTAGTTAATTTACTTTTTTTTTTATAAAAAAATTTAGTGTGATTTTTTGATTTGCAGTTTATAACGATTTGAACAATTTTGTTGTTAGAAGCGATATATATATATATTTATATATAAATATATGTGTGTGTGTGACTATATAATATCGCACATTGAGTGATGGTATTAGTAAAATAGTGTTTTAAGTTATAAAATACTTTTTTATTGAATATTTATCAATAGCACCACGACTTTTGTAATTTTGAGTTGTAATGAAACTTGAGCATTGTAAAAAATGAAAAAAAAAAATATATTATTTATTAATATAAAAATATATATATATATATATATATATATATATATATATATATATATATATATAGGATGTTACACACACATATAACAGACTGTTTTGCTTTCAAAAAGAACTGTAGACAACTTTATGTGTTAATATTTTATGGGACCAATAAACGCAGAAAATATCTAAAAAGTTGGGTCAATGACAGACCAGCGATCGTTTAGCAATAAAACGACCTAATAAATCAGGTTTATCGGTCACATATATTATCTAGCCAGACATGCGCACACACATCATAGCATTCTTTAATCTTTTTTTTTAGATATTAAAGTTAAATATTAAAGAATTTACATTTTTTATTCAACAAAATATTACATTCAGTTCAATAATATTTAATAATTGCTCCATATATATATATATATATATATGGAATATATATATATATATATATATATATATATATATTTTATATTTTGAATTAACAGTCCTTTTAATTACAGAATTCCTTATTTTTTTTTTATGTTTAGAAAAGGTAACAATAATAACTTCTCCAAATCATATGTGCGGGTTTTTATTCTTTGATAAATGAATCATACTTCATTAAACTTTTCTTGAAAACCAGTGATAAAGTCTTTTACATATATATATATATATATATATATATATATATATATATATATATATATATATGTGTGTTTGTGTATGTGTGTGTGTGTGTGTGTGTTGTGTGCGTTATGTGTACCTGACTGTGGAATATAATTTATCAAAGTCATATATATATATATATATATATATATATATATATATATTAGAATATTTATGCCAAATATGATCATTGTCTTTCCTTTGCTATTTACTTTCAAAGCTTCCTTGATAAAATCAAAAAAAAGAATTTAAATAATATCGGTCCTAATCTGCCGACTCAGTTTTCATTCAGTTGTTTTTTTATGAAGTAAACCCCCTTATGTCTTTTCTATAAATGCTCTCTAGATCATTGTTCGGATGACCTCTTCACCATGGTGTTCATAGTTTTTGTTCATACTTGTAAATACACATTAAGGTTTAGTTTTTAAATTGTTCTTATATTCAGTTGTAAATGCACAGACAAGCCTAAATAAACAAACATATGGGAACTAGTTAGGACTTTTATGGAGACATTGAGGTATTATGGTGGATGTAGTAAGAAAGGTAAGTGTTGTTTTGGTGTTAGGAATATTGTGATATGTTTTGGGTCAGTCATCGTGGCTTGCTAAGTTTAATGTTAATATTCATATCTGCTCATGGCGTATCCAAATGTAAACAATGAATGTACGTGAGAGAATCATGGAAGATTGTAGTTTAAAGACAGTAAAATCAACCTTGGGTGCCGAACGCTCATCTGTGGCCCGTTCGGTTAAAGGCACGTCAGGCTATATGACGGTTCTGTATAGGATGCAGGTTCGATTCCTGTCGGAGGACGAATATTTTCTGTGAAAATTTCTCGGACATTCAGGCCGGTAAATGTTGTTTAATACTGTTTATTATAAACAGAGCATTTACTTAAATATTTGTATCTATAAAAAGAATGTTAAACATAAAAATGTCTTAAAATATAAATATTTATAAATCCCCCAGCATTTTCTACTGCTATTAAATTTGTAAATCTCCTCTTTAAAATTATCTATGTAATATTAATTTAGAAAAGAATGAAGATTTTCAGTAATATATGTATATTATTTGTAATGTATTTTTTGAGTCGGATAATCTGGAAAAGTGAGGGTGAGATTCTGAGATACGGCGAAAAGGATGCATTGACCAAAAAAGTTTGAAAACCACTGAATATTCACCATTGTTGCCATATATCAGAGCATTCTTCGATATCTTCTGATTAGGTTTTGATGTAAAAATGTTTTTCACGAACTTATGAATTTGGTTTTCATCAGAAAAAAAAAAGAAAAATGATAAAAGTATCATAAATAATACTATCCTAAGTTATCTACCATTATTTTGATACACGTTTATGCTTATGACGAGGCAGATTATTTCCATTAAGTATAAACAGTTATTTTTTTTCTTTGGCAAAACCAGTTGCCATAAAAGCTATAGAATCCGGTCCTGTTTTTACCCATTAAGGGGAGAAGAAGAGGATTCATACCTTTCCCAAGGGCATTAGTATGTAAAGTGAATGTAAAACGGATTTCGACTGGAACAGATTAAACATCTTATAAAACGTAGACATTTTAAAAGATACATATTCGCTATCTTTGTAATTTTATGTTAAAAAACTAATATGTGAATATTACATGCATTATTTTAAATACAGCTTCAGAACTATTTGACTTCTAAAAGGATATTTAGGTTGGTCAACGAATGGCATAATAAAGGCCAGCAGTAGATAAACAATTTTAAAATACATGTATGATAAAAAATTAGCATTTCAAAAAAATTTAAATCAAAATCGCATGATGGCGATCATAATACGGTATATAAAGTTTTAATTTGTTTTTCTAGTTTTATCTCTCATTGTGTTTTGACGTTTTTGCTAATCCATCTTTTCTTTTCGAACGATCGGAAAAGGTAATCGTCAGTCAGTGCAAGATTTGGGGAATAGAGTGGGTGTGGTAGAACATACTAACCGATTTCCATAAATTGTCCCTCCTTTTCTTGCTGTATACGGCCATTCGCTGTCTTGGAGGACAACCGCCTTTTTACTACTGACAAGAAAAAAAACGCTTTTCGACGAAAATTTTATGGACATATTTTAGTATTTTAGTATGTTTTAAGAACTCTAAAACTAACCTATTCAATCACCGTGTTAGTGGAGATGGAAAATTGACCGATCAAGATACTTGGTAAATATAACTATATAGCGTATCGAATAGAATATAAACCTAAATATTTCCATTTGCATCTGATCAAAGATTCCATCAAGTAAACAAGCCGTTACTCTGTTACATTTGAATTTCCTCCTTTTATTTTAATCTTTTATAGTATATAATGTATAATATAAACTTATCTTATTATTCTTATATATTCCTTCATATATATATATATATATATATATATATATATATATATATATATATATATATATATATATATATATATATATATATTAACATCATGTATATATTAACATCAAGAAGATAATTAGAGAACTAGAAAGGTATTATATATATATATATATATATATATATATATATACATACAGTGGGGGAAATAAATATTCGTACACTTGAAAAATTGTATTTTTATAAATGTAAAAGCCTTAAACAAAACAAATCTCGGCACATTTTATGCATAAAGACACATACTATTAAAAATAATGATAAACTTAATTCTTATTCTAACAGAAATTCATGCATTTTTTAAATTTTAACTGGTGAAAAAAGTATTCGTACAAATCAATTATTAGAATAAAATAATCAATTAATTATGAAAAAAGTATATTCTAGAATGTTCCAGTAATGTTATCAGTAATTATAGTTAACGCTATTAGCCATTATCAGAGCATTCTGCAATTTCTAGTCTTACGAGAAGGTTCTAATAATGCCTAAAGGTAAAGAATTGACTATTTCACAAAAACAACACATTTTGTCTCTTTGGAAAGATGGGAACAGTTACAGAACGATTTCTAACAACCTGAATATTTCTACAATTGCTTCGTTCATTGCAAGGTTTAAAACTCGTAACAGCGTCGAAAACCAAAGACGAACAGGTGCTCTGAGGAAGATTTCTCTAATATCAGAAAGGATATTAGGACGCCAGATCCCAACAAAATCCACAGGTTATCCGAGAAAAGCTGCAGGAACATCTGCGTGCATTAAGGGATTAAAGTAACCAAGCGTACAATAAGTAATGAACTACACAAAAACAGTCTGAAATCACGCATCCCAAGGAAGACTCCACTCCTCTTGAAACGACACAGAGATGCCAGGCTAAAATTCGTTAGAGAGCATAAGGATAAAGAATATTCGTTTTGGCAAAAAGTACTATGGACAGATGAAACTAAAATACAGTTGTTTGGTCATAATTATCGAAATCATGAGGAAGGACGGTGAAGCCTACTTACCAAAGAACATGTTGCCAACTGTAAAATTTGGCTGTGGCAGTACCATGATCTAGGGCTGTTTTTCTGCAAAATGTGTTGCCAGAATATCAATAATAGTGGAAGATGAATGCCGAAAGATACCAGAAAATCCTGCAAGACAATTTAATGCGTTCTGTTGAGAGACTTCGGTTACCTCCTGATTGGGTTTTCCAACTGGATAATGATCCTGAGCGTACCGCTAAATCTACAAGGAAATGGTTAGCTGAAAGTAACGTCTTGTAATGGCCAAGTCAGTCTCCAGACTTGAATCCAATCGAGAATTTATGGCGATATTTGAAAATTCAAATTGGGAAAAGAGCACCAACAAATATCAAGAATGTGAAGACAATATGCCGAGAAGAATGGAACAAAATACCACTCAATGTGTGCAAATCATTAGTTGAGACGTACAGGAATAGACTGGTAGCTGTTGAACTCAATAAAGGATATTAAATTAAGTTAAGTTTAAGTATTAAATTAAGTTAATATGCTTTTTTTTGTTTTTGTACGAATACTTTTTTTATCAGTTAAAATGAAAAAAAAATGTATTAATTTCTGTTGGAATAAGAATTAATTAAGTTTATTACTATTTTTTAATAAAATGTATCTTTACACATAAAATGTATCAAAATTTGTTTTAGTTAAGGCTTTTACATTTATAAAAATACAATTTTTCATGTGTACTAATATTTATTCCCCCACTATATATATATATATATATATATATATATATATATATATATATATATATATATATATATATAAATTAGTGGAAATTATACATACATATAAAAATATATCTAAAAATTCCCATACATGTATATTTTCAGAAAAAAATTGTCCAAGAGGAAGGATCCAGGTAGATAATATTAGTGGAAATTATCTATAATATATATATATATATATATATATATATGAATGAACAGATTCATTTAAACATTTTTAATTGAATAATATAGACATATTATGTCTATTTATTTTTATAATAATCATTTCTAGTTCTCTAATTATCTTCCTGATGTTAAGTCGAAATTCATCAAAGAAGGCGCTGTATTTTTTGTTAACCCAAGTACTTTCGATCGTCACCGAGATCATCCTCAAGGGGTGAATTGCGAAGACAAAATGTAAGTTGTGATAGTGATTTTGCAAACACACGAGAGCACGCTCTGCAATAATTATTTAAAAATTAACCGTTGTGATTAAGATTTTTTTGTAAACAAGTGTTCCCAGTACAAGGGAGATATCCAGAGATAGTATAATTGCAAATTACTAAATTTCAAAATGCTATTAGTAAACTCAAATACATTTTTAAACATTGCTAATTCACTCATAATAAATTTTGCGTTGGTTAGTTGCTTTTGATATCGAGGTCTTCAAGAATTTGAAGTTTTTGTTTATTTTTTTCATGTGAAGGTGAATATTTTTTTAAATGTTGTGCGATATATACCTCCGCCCTTATTATTTGCTTATTAATGTTATCTTAATTGCTGGAGTCGCTACATTAAATGGCAGTTGTCCTGAAAGATGAAGAAGAGACTCGGGGCAACGGAGATGTGGTTCGACAGAAGGATGCTAAGGATATTATGGACCGAGCGTGTGAGCAAGGATGAGAAGGAGGCTTATACTTAACATCAGGAAGTGGCAGCTGAAGTTTCTGGGACACATAATGAGGAAGGAGGGCCTAGAGAATCTGATACACATGGGTCGAAAAGATGGAAAGAGAGACAAGGGAAAAGAACGCGTGGCATACCTGGCGGTCTTAAGCAAGTGGATGACAGAACGAGTTCTGGGGGAGGAAGCAGAGGGAAAGAACTTGTTGAGAGCTGCGAGGGATAGAAGGAGGTGGAGAGCCATGATCGCCCACGTCCTGAAAGGACACGGCAAAGAAAAAATAGAAACTTACTAGGAATATTTTCGATGTAGTTACAAAGAGTGGTAATTTTGCTTTTTACCTTTAAAAACAGATTGAGGAAAGGAGGGGGCAGAAGAAAGCAGTACCTAACGTACTTGATGAGATTGAACAAATGGATGGTAAAACAGGGTTTGGGAGAAATGACTAAAAGATCAAACTTATTAAGGGACGGGAAGATATGGAGGGCCATGATCGTCTACGTCCTGAAGGGACACGGTACATAAAATTAGAAGAAATGAATAATGCCCCAACAATCCAATTAGCTTTCTTCTGCGACGAATACAATTTGGGGTGTCGGTTGTGAAGATTTGTCTTTTTCTATCAACCAACTCCCCCTTTTAACATTGTCTTTGGAGTAATGGATAGCGATTCGGATTGAGGAATCGGAGAGCCGAGTTCGAATTCCTGTTGAATCCATTACATTCACTTACGTGCTAATACCCTTGGGAAAGGTATGAATCCTCTTCTTCTCCCCCCAGCTATGGGTAAATAGCAAGACAGACCAGGTTCTATAGCTTTGGATGGAAACTGGTCTACCACAGAAAGATATAGCAAACTACTGAGGGAAAAAATATGCCTCGTCAGTCATGTATCAAAAGGTAGATGATCGTCTAAGCGCATATCACGCATGGCACATAACTGACTGATTTATGTAACCCTTTTTCATCACCTGTTATGTTATAATTACGAAATAGTTAGTTAGGATGATGCATTTCTCATTATAATTAGATGTTCCGAAACAGAGTCCTAGGTATGACGATAAACTACATCCGGCAGCAAAAACACTGATCGGGAAATTAGAGGCTTAATCATTGTTGTTCCAGGTCTATAGGGTGGTAGCACCTGTTAGGGTCCAAGCTATGGGTAAATATTGAGCTATCCAAAAGAACATTATGAAAGTATAAAATACATTTTTATCGTAAAATATCAGCAAGTCATTATTATAGTAAAAAACATCGAGAGGCGCGGTGGAGTAGCGGATAGGATTGAGGAATCGGAGAGCCGAGTTCGAATTCCATTGAATCCATTATATTGACTTACGTGCTAATACTCTTGGGAGAGGTTTTTAAAGAAAATGGTAACAAAAAATGACACTTATACTTAGCATCAGAAAAAGTAGTGTTGCAATTTCTAGGGGACATAAAGAGAAAATTCGACACTCACAGGGGACATATTGAAAAGAAGAGGGACAGATGCATATCCTACTTAACGAGCTTGTTTAAATAGCTAGCGGGGCAGGGATTAGGAGAGATAACAGAAAGACAAAAGAGGAAATTGTGGAGAGCTGCGATCGCCGATGTCCTGAAAGGGCGGGGAACACAGAAGATGAAAAATCGTCAAAACAGCAATAGGAATACTAATCAGAATCATAGAGTAATGATAATATATCACGGAAGTTGGAAAAAGGATCAGCCGAAAAATTTATTAACATTCCGGCCGATCCGTTCTTTAACCCTCGCCATGTGTTATTCAGATAATTTCAAATTAGAACATAAAAGCTGCTATGCAAAGAAAAACCAAGTTTCCAAATCCGTACTAGTTCGACTCGTGCTTCCTCGGGAAAATTTGCCCAGCTTCTTAATTCCCCAAACATTTTGTCACGAATTACAGCTGGCGACGGCTGAAGAATGCATCGGCTGAAACGTTAACCACAGCAACCATAACAAAAAAAAATCGAGCGTCTGAAGAATGCTGGATATAAAAGAAGCCGTAATTAAATAATTCAATTAAAGATAATAACAACGTTGGATGACTTCATAACAAATAAACATATGGTCAGGTGCCCCTGCTATTAATCTTGAGCTCCTTGATAAAATCCAAAGAAGAATCAGCAATATTATTAATCCTAATCTGGCGACTCGGCTTCTGCCACTTTCTAACCATCATAATGTTGCCGCTCTGTGTTTTTGCTATAAATACTTCCACGTTAATTGTCCAGATGAGCTCTTCACTATAATAGTTTTTTGTATTCATATTGTAAATACTCATTGGGGTTAACTTTTAGATTTGTTGTTTTATTCCCCTCTCCCCCCACAGACATCGAACTGTAAATATGGGGACTAGTTAGTATTTTCATAGAGTCAAAGAGGTATTATGGTGGTTGTAGTAAGAAAGGTACGTATGAATGTGTTGTTTTGGTGTAAGGAATATTGTTCGTACGATTAGGTCAGTGTGTGCGGCTAGCTAAGTTATAGTTAAGACAGAAGAAGACCGTCCTTTCCCCAATCCCCCCTTCGGCCTTGTGCCACATTTCTGTAGAAAACAGAATAAATATCGCTCTTCACTATGATACGTAGACTTTATGAATTTAAGCGCACTATTAGACTGGTATCGAGATCTCATTTATTTACAGTTAAGCTGTAGACGTAACTTGCATTCTAACAGTTTCGTTTCTTGCACGTCTCGCTGGTGGAACTCCCTTCCGGCTCCATGCTTTCCAGTCAACTTTAATCTGCAAAAATTTAAATGCAATGTCAATCACTGTCTTCTCCCCCGACTCATTATTAATGTTTCTGTTCCTAATTCTTCCATACCCACTATCCCCTTGTGTCTTAGTGGCTTTACTGCCTTGCATGGCGTGATAAAAAGAAAGCAGTGTCTCTTGATAAGAGAACAAGATTATTTTATCGGAAAAGTGACTAAATACATTCTGACAGGCAAAACGCCAATAATATTTTATAAATATCTGCATTGCTATTACTCTTTATGGATTTGAGCCAACATTGGTGATATATGCCCGACTTTTTCAGATAGAAACAAATTACAAAACCGTTTGCATTCTGCAAGGCGAGATTCTAATTTAAAATGTCAGAAATAATGAAAATGACGTCAGGAATGCTTATATATCATGTGGCGTTTGTAAACACTGACCGACGCAAGAACGCAAAATAAGAGATCTTTACATATACACTCTGATGATTGAAACACTGACTTGCGTTTGACAATGAGTAACAGATACTTTTATTGTTGCTTCACATTGTCTCGGTAGATAGTTCGAGGTATAACAATGAATAGCGAAGATAAAACCTTTTCCAAGATGTGTGATAATGAGTCAGATTTGCATGCTTTCAAGCAGAATATTGATAGGATTTGAACACGAGAGAATTCCGCGTAAATTCGAACTTATAATACAAATTTTGATTCCATAAATAGTAAGTAACATATCTTCTCATATCACGCATATATTACATACACATGCAGGTGCACACGATCTTATATATATATATATATATATATATATATATATATATATATATATATATATATATATATATATATATTATTTATTCGAACATTATATATATAAATATTTGATAAAATAACTACAAAAATAGCCATTTTGTTTCAACATTTCTGGTGTTTTATCAAGTGATGGTGTTGAATATATTCTACATTCAACACCATTACTTGATAAGACACTAGATGTTTTGAAAAATAATGGGTATTTTTATAGTGATTTTATAACATATTTATGTTATAATTTTCGAATAAATAATTACATTTGCCCTACTCTGTATTGAGCACGCTTTTAAAAATAGTATTTGTTGGTTATTGGAATTTATTCCGTATCCACCAATCCCATACTTGGGTATATATATATATATATATATATATATATATACGTTTGGTTAAAGACGACTGACAAGGTACAAGATTAAGCATTTTATTTAATTTTTCATGTGTCTGTACAAGTGTTTTCTTTTCTGGATACAAAGTACGTAAAAAGTATCCAAATATTCTGTATTCGGGCGCATTCGGCTATACATTTAGCCATTATCGAAGATGAATTTATTTTTTACTTTTTGATTGAATGTTTGAGTTGTGTATATGTATCTAGAGTTATAGGAATGTTTGTTTTCCAAACAGTCAGCACATTGTGGCCGTGTTTGTAGTTAATGTTATGAATGTTGTCTTTTCCTTTTTATTATTAGGGCTGACATTATTTTTTTTTTCTTTTTTATATGTGGATGAGGTTATTATGCTTGTGCTTTCTACTAGTATTTTTCGAATGAAGTCTCGTAGGTTTGCGTGTGTGTTTAAATGAGTTCTAATGGAGCTTTGGTCGGATAAGTGTAACGTAAGGTGCCAGGATAGGTATGTAGTAGAGTGTATGAAGACTACTTTTACAACTAAATTTAATTATTTATGAGTTTGGTCGGTTGAAGTACACAGTTCTTTAAGGGGCATTTGAACTCATAAATAATGGTGGTTCTTTGGAGTTTTGATTTTGCAGGTATGCTGCTATTTTTACATACTTTGTGACCAGAAAAGGAAACACTTGTTCGAACACAAGAAAAAAATCAATATAAATCCTAATAATCGCAGTACCAGTCGTCTTTAACGAAACATGTATAAAATGTGGATTGTTGCCTAAATACACAACACACACTCATCTCTCTCTCTCTCTCTCTCTCTCTCTCTCTCTATATATATATATATATATATATATATATATATATATATATATATATTATGAAATGGACAAAGTCCGACAATTATTTTAAGACATTTTTATGTTTATACATTCTTTTTATAGATATAAATATTTAAGTAAATGCTCTGTTTATAATAAACAGTATTAAACAACATTTACCGGCCTGAATGTCCGAGAAATTTTCACAGAAAATATTCGTCCTCCGACAGGATTTGAACCTGTATCCTATACGGAAACCGTGATCTAGCTTGACGTGCCTTTACCGATTTGGCTACGAAGGAGCGTTCGGTTAGCAAGGAGGACGAGTACTTTCTGTGAAAATTTCTCGGACATTCAGGCCGGTAAATGTTGTTTAATACTGTTTATTATAAAAATTTACTTAAATATTTGTATCTATAAAAATAATGTATAACATAAAAATGTCTTAATATATATATATATATATATATATAAATAAAAAGAAAGAACAGTAAGATATATAATCCGGTGTTCTTATAGATATTTTTATTTTTACAAAGTAGCGCTCGATGTAAATTTACAGTGCATTAATATTATAAATTAATTGATTCAAAATATGTTTTTTTTCGCTACACAGTTCTAACTATGTTTCAAAAATCTTTGAAATGTAGTTAGAACTGTAAGCGAAAAAACATATTTAATTCAATTTATTTATAATATATATATATATATATATATATATATATATATATATATATACAGGGAAATTCTATCATTTGCGGCTTTTTCAATTTTCTCACCTGTTTTTATTATATACCAGTTTCTACTTTTTAAAAAATCATTTCACTCTAAACAATGCAATAAAGCCATTAAGACGCAAGGGGATGTTAGAGAATATGAAATAAAAAAAAAACTTAATTATGAGAGAAAGCAGTAAAATATGAATTAAAAGACAGTAGATGACGATTGATATTACATTTAAACTTTTGAAGATCAAAGTTGAGTGGAAAGCAAGAAACCGGAAGGAGGTTCCACAAAGAAGAAGTGCGATAGAAGAAACTGTTAGCATAGAACTTACGGTTACATCTATCCATTTCAACTGTAAAATGATGAGACCTTGCTGCCAATCTAGTACTGCACTTAAATTCATAAAGTCTAGTTACCAAAGAGGAAAGTTCATCAGAAGAAATATATTGAAATTATTTTTAGAAAAAGCACAGGGAAGCCACATTACGTCCATGGGAATATGACTGAAGCTGAGATTTTAAATAACATTTAAAATCCATTCATGATGGAATCCAAATATATTGTTAATGGTTTTATTGTATATTCCATTAGCAATGTATTTTGATTGTAAATTCTATTAATATTTAAAATCAGGGTTTCATGTTCAAATTCGGCTAATGGAAAGCTGAAAGTATATTCTAAAATATAAATTGAACTTGTGTGACACACATCGTCATCGCCCGACTCCCAGGAACAGAGTTGCCTCACTCTAATTGCATCTGTCAAGTATGCTTCAACCGATATGGACTTGCCTTAATTGGTGAAGATGAAATGACAGGTGACAAGAAACAGATAAGATTTTTCTCTGGGAAATGTAAGGAAGAACTTTCATTCTTTCTTTCTTTTTCTGTTATTTTCTATCTATCTATCTATCTATCTATCTATCTATCTATCTATCTATCTATCTATCTATCTAACCTAGTCTTTTTATTATCTATCTATCTATCTATCTATCTATCTATCTATCTATCTATCTATCTAACCTAGTCTTTTTATTATCTATCTATCTATCTATCTATCTATCTATCTATCTATCTAACCTACTCTTTTTATCTATCTATCTATCTATCTATCTATCTATCTATCTATCTATCTATCTGAACCAGCAAGTGTCGAGCAGTTTATCGCAAGTGTATTTACATCTATTTTTCTGTTTTTGCTCATGTCATGTTTTTTTTAATTTTTTCATAGGCAAATGTTTCATAAGCACAGATCTATACCTCGATATCGTTTTGTATTTCTATTTCTATTTGTTGTTTTGTTCCATATTATTATTATTATTATTATTATCATTATTATTATTATTATTGTTGTTGTTGTTGTTGTTGTTGTGTTTTTTCTTTCTTTCTGTTTACTGCTTCTTACATAAAAACAAATCCTGGGTGTAATATAACATCTAAAATAAATGAAGGTTTTTTCTTTGTAAATTCGTCATTGTTATTATCGTTGTTATTGTTTTGTTGTCTTCACTTTCCCTGATATCTAGATATATAATATCATATACTCTGATATACTCTGATATACTCTAGATAGACTGACACCTGATGTAATCGATGTTTTTCATAGTTATTGAGGTTATTACATTGAGAGAGATTTTCTAACAATTCTTCTTCTTTATATCATCATCATCATCATCATTATTATTATTTCTGTTTAATATTTCAAACTTACCTCGAAATGTCAGAGTGCATATTTCAGTTGAAGGCGATCCCTGTCAAAATTTCAAAAAAGAAAACATTTGTAGCTTAAAAATATTTGTGACATTCGAAATATCATCGAATGACCCAACGAATCCGGGCAGCGATTTTGATCACAAAGCAACATTATAAGTAAATCGTACTTTTCATTTTATATTAACTTTAGCCCACAGTTTTAAGGGCCAACACAAAAGTAAAAAATGTTGGCAGAATTTGTTGATTCTTTCTATAAAACATTATCTCAACCCTATTTGCCTCCACACGTAAAAAAAAAACAATGGCAGTGTAGCAATTAATATTGAATAAACTTTGTTCCGAACAGACTGGCCATCATATATATATATATATATATATATATATATATATATATATATATATATATATATATATATATATATATATATATATTCAGACATATGTGGTTAAATATAACAGCCAACGAATGTCTATTATGTTTGATCATGAGCCGTTCTAAGCTTGGGATAGTGGCTTACGAAAGTAGAACGGTTCATGATCAAACATAATAGACATTCGTTATCTATTATATTTAACAATATGTGCTTGAATAATGATCTGCTGTTCCAATACACTATATATATATATATATATATATATATATATATATATATATATATATATATACTAGCCCAAAAAAACGTAGTTCGTGTTGGACTTTCAAGCAAGCTATCTTAAAAGTCCCGCCGGAGTGTGTGTGTAGGGGGGGGAGGGGGTAATTGTTAGGATCCAACTTAGGAAACAACCATGCTAATTTTGAAGAAATAACATTGAATTCTTCAATTCACACGATGGAACCACAAAACCTCACTTTGATTTGGGCTCTAAGTCCAAAATACCGATTTGGACCGAAAGTCCCATTTGGGCCAAAATTCCAACATTGAGTTTTTCAAATCACAAATTCTACGACATTTCAAAACCTCATGTCAAGAAACCTTTCACTTCAGCTTAAACAATTTGCCAATTTTAATTTTTATTTATTTATATCAACACGGCATATCAATTATGGGTCATTTAATGCCGAAATTTAATTTTCTTGCGTGTATTATTCTTTTATTTTACAGAAATGGTCATTTTTCCGCAACAGAAATGTATTCCTGGTAAATTTTTAAAATATGTTTTTTATTATTTTTACAAAAACGTATTGTTGATAATCTTTGCTGGCATTTTTACTATAAACTCTTTTATACTTTCATAATGTTTTGACCCTAGTTTGGGGGTTATCTATTTTGCCCATAGCTGGGACCCCAACAGGTGTTCAATCATTTACTTAAGTTAAGGTTTGGTTTGTTTGTTTAACAGCATATTAACTCCTTATGTGTCATTTAATGCCGGTATTTTTTTTTCTTGTAAGCTTTGGTAATTATTTATTCTTTGACTTTTTTTTCTAATGTCACGACATTTCCCGCAGCTATACATGATTGCTTCAGCATTGTTTTCTATAATTTTTTCATAATTTTTCTATAATATTTCTACATAATTTTCTATAATTTTCCTATAATTTTTTATAAGCTTTTCATAATTTTTATATAATTTTTCATGATTTTTATATATTTTTATATACTTTTATATTTTTGTATATTTTATATGATCTTCTATAATTTTCTATAAAATTTTATTATAACTGTTTTATAATTTTTTCATAATTTTTCAATATTTTTTTATATTTTTGCTATTTGCAGTTAAAAAAAAAAGCTTATAACTTGAGAGGTAGAAATTCCTGAAATCTCCTGCTTTTAAAAGGTCAAGGGTTGAAGGGGGATAATGAGGGAGTAGAAATAAAAATACAGCGCAAACGAGAAGAAAGACTTACCGGCCAAAAAGCGACATTGTATCACCAAGGAAGCTTAAATACTAATTGTTTTATAAAAATTTAACTCCAGTCAAATAGAACAGTTAAACAAAAACTGTTTTTCTCCGATATAATTTAGGAAGAAATATTTAGAAAAAATATTTAGTTGATGATTAATTCAAAATTATATATCCAGTTTTTACATTTTAAAATAATTTTTATTTAAAATCCTAATTTAATTATTTATGACTTTTCAACAGAGAATAAGTGTACCAAAGAAAGTATGATTCAGATACTGTTCTAATACTGGTAATCTTTGAAGACACAGTGATTCTTCAAGATTTTTCTACAGAGAATGGTGATTTACCTCATCTCCCAAAGAGCCACGTGTTGCATGCTGTTTTAATGGAGGAAATGGATCTACACTGAATGAGGCCGCTATTACAGTTCAGTGGACATGCAAATCCATTTCACTCCTGGCCAATCGTAAACAGCGTCAGTGGGTCGAGTAGACTGCTTTAAAGAACCTACAAGTTCATTTTACTCCTAGCCAATCGTAACCATCGCAAATTGAGTAGTAAACTTGTTCATGGACAAGTTTACTACTCAATTTGCGATGGTTACGATTGGCAAGGAGTAAAAACTCGCTGCGAGTGAGTGGAACAAATCTCATGTCCTTTTGCCAACTTACATCACGACTTTTCGAGAAAAAGTCCTTTTACGGTTTCTATTGATTTACAGAAATATTTACTTGAATATGAGTTTCTATTCTCATAGACATCTATTTAATGATGGAATACAAGTTTTCTTTTAGATTAATATCTGGAGAAGCATAGGCTTTCTATTCAATGAAGTCGGTGTCTGTTTGAGCGCTTTTGTTGAATAGGAAATGACACTAATTTGCATGAATATTCTCCCATACGTGTTGTCAATAAAATCTCTGCTATTATCTTTACACAAAACCTTACTAGATTTCCTGGCCGTTCTATTGGTTAACAATTTCTATGAAGTAGACACACTAAAACCCTGCACTCATGTCATGTAACTTTATATTTATCGGTAAATATCACTGTTGAGTAGGCACCTCCGCTGAATTTTCGATACCTAAGGTTTAAAATGAATTTTTCAAATGAAAAAAGCAATATTGAAGTTTTATTTTTTAGCTTTAATTGAAAGCTAAATGATTAAATTTACTATTTCCAGTAAGCAAAATACACTGGTGTATTTCAAATAGAAATTATATTGATTGTAATCTCAACTTTTTGGTCGTTTTCAGAAATCGTTTAAATTCAGTCATTTTTGATACATTTGTAAACAAGTTAATTCTTGGTTTTAAAAATATTTTAAAAATAAGTATACTTTTTTAAACGTTATTTGAGGAATATTAACTAATTTAATATAAAATTCATCTGACGTGAAAAAATATTATTTACTTTAATTTTAAAATAACACAGATTTTTGGTAATGTGTAGTGGTTTGAAAAGAAATGGTGATTTACATTCTCCAAGGAGTCCTACTTTTAACTAATAAAAGAAATTTTGAAATTGAAATTTAATTTCTCAAATTTCATGAAATTAAATATGCAGGAGGTAACATATATAAAGCAAACATATTTTTTTACCAAGATTTTATAAAAAAATTCAAAATAATTTCATTTATTTATGAATAAGTTCTGAAAGTTTCATTAAAATCCGACAATTATTTGATTTTTACAAGAATTTCCAAATCAATGTTTTTTCACCTGAAAAAAGCGCAAAAACATAAATCGTAAATATAACGTCGACAACTGACGAAAAAAAAAAAGATTTTTAACCAAAATTTCGAACGTGCGAGAAAGGATTAAAAATTTAATAAAATAATAAAAACTATTTTTGTCTTTCCTCTTAATAACAGCATAAACATTTTGACGATAATTTTTTTTGTTAAATTTGGGGCCTTTTTCATTCTGCTATGTTGTTTTTTTTTCAGCGACAAATGGAGGTACCTATTGTTGAGAAATCATTTTTCATGTACGTCTTCATTCAACATATACGTTTCTCTTTGTGATGTTTACTTAATGGAAGGAGTTGATTGCTTTCATGACTTTAACCAACGTTCATAAACTTCAGTATCTTTTCTTTCTTTTTATATTCGACATGCCAATTTCTTCAAACATTTTTTTACTGTTAATCAATTCATTATTCTCGCTTATTACCAACTTCATTTTTCTCAAATGTCGTTTTCTTAAATTCATAAAGATAATTGCCAATGTTTTCAATGTTTTTTTTTTGTTCTTCGTTGATTTATGTTCAAATTTATTGCTTTCTCAAATGTGTTTTTGTCCCTGAATAATTTGACAATATGTTGTTTTACTTTTGAGGTTATATCTTTTTTATAGATATATTTGAACAGAGTGATATATAGATAGATACGAAAAGAATGAAAAAAAAGAGAATGTTTTAGATAGATAGATAAAGAGAGAGAGAGAGAGAGAGAGAGGAACAATGAGAAAGAAAGAGAATGAAATAGATAGATAGATAGATAGATAGATAGATAGATAGATAGGAATAAACTTATATATATATATATATATATATAGATAGATAGATAGATAGATATGAACAATGAGAAAGAAAGAGAATGAGATAGATAGATAGATAGATAGATAGATAGATAGATAGATAGAAACAGATTAAGAGTTGTGTCGTGTAAAGTTCTCACAAGTATGCAATGTAGTCAAGGAAAGATAACTCCACTCAAGAGTGTAGAAACCTTGCCATTTTTATACAATCTAATTTGCATATCACCACATCTCTCGGAACCTTAGAGGCTTTATACCCTTATTATATCTGCTACTTCTGCAAACCATTCCAGGAAGTGTACCGCTTGTCTCATGCTGATTACCTAGATTCTTCTTTATGGGGTAACTCGGTCGTAGCGGATTTTCTTCATTTGAACCTTTCTCATTATCACGTTCTTCATTATCACTAGACGTACTTATTCTCTCCTCCCCTTCTCTCTGCAATTCTTGGTGATAATCCTGATCCTTCTCTTCTGCATCAGGCTCTTTCTTCATTTCAATATCTTCCAGCTCTCTTCGCTAATCCTTTTTGCCCTACAAATTGTGCTTTCTCGGGATTCGAATTATGATTCTTTTTGTACTATACATTCTCATTTGTTGAGAAGGACATTCGGTCTCTAATTTGCCTCCCCATCATTTCAGAGGGGCTTTGTGTTCTGCCCGTAAGTAGGGTGCTCTTGTAATATCAAAACAATCTTTATAGATAACTTGGGTGCAATTCCCTGGAGAGAATGTTTTCAATTCAACTTTTATCGTCTGGACTCCTCTTTGATATTCCATTTGATTGAGGATTCTATGGAGGTGTTTTATTTGGCCTCCATCCAATTCGTTTTAACCCTGTACACAAGCTTTCTGCAGCAAACTCTGACGCCAATGTCTTTGGTACTCGGTTCCACGAAAATTCTACTCTTAACATGTGTATTACAGTACACTGAAATTCATTATACTTCTTTCTCAAATTCGCAAAAGGTTCAGTCATATTGCTATATCGACGTATATATTTATTATAAAAGTTAGTCAAACCCAAGAAAGATTCTATCTCTTTCTTATTTTTAGGTGTACTTATTTCTGATATTTTGCTAATAAGTCTGTCATCTCATGAAATCCCGTCTTTAGATATTTAAAACCTTATGAAATTTTGTCGCATTAAATTTACACTTATCTCTATTAATTGTCATACCTGCATTAAGCAGTCTGCCCAGAACCTGTTCCGGTTTATTCTTTACCTCCTCCTCAGTACGAGTACCAATATCTATGTCATCCTGATAGACAATGATGTTTTTTTACTCCTTCCAAAGCTTTCTCAATAGCCTTTTGGAATATGTGGCTGGATGTTTTAATTCAAAACGGCAGACGACTTAGACTCTAGAAAACCTATAGGAGTATTTATCGTGTTGACTTTTTGGAAATGTTCATCAATTTTAATGTGATTATAAGCAGATTCCACATCAATCCTGACAAAAAAATTAATGCCAGCGAACCCGTGACAGTCTGTTTCAATATTTGACAATGGGAAGGAGTCAGAACTTATCTGGTGATTTACACCAACTTTGTAGTCACCACAAATCCTTAAATTTCCATTGGTTTTGCGTATGACCACAATTGTAGAAGCCCAATTCCTACATCCTTGGCTGACTTCCAATATTCTTTTATTATTTTAACAAGTTTCGCCATAACCACGGCCCTGAAGGTGAACCGGAACTTTATGAGATTGAAAATATGCCGCTTGGCTATTCTCTTTGAGCCGAACATTCGCTTCGTAATCCTTTAAAAGTCCAATCTCAGGTTCTTCTAATTTCATGGAATTAATTCATTTTGAGGTGACCAACACCCAAGTGACAATGATCTTTTAGAGACTCCAAAATTATGATTGGATCGAGTCTTCGTCACAAACACCCACTTTAAGCATTTAAGATTTTAAATAAATGACCCGTCAAATTGTTTCAATTGCAGATTGGTCTTCTTTGATTTCGGTCTTCCCAATTTCTCACAAAATTCTTGGTTAGTAATGTTACATCACTCCCTGTATCCATTTGCATTAATACAGTTATTCCATTTATTTTTACCCATTCTCTACTCTTTATCTCGCAAATTTACGTTATAAATTTCAGTGTTTCTCATTGGAGGATCTATCATCTTCACTTCTGTTTTTTTTTATATTTGCATACTGACTGGGAATGGTTTTTCTTCTAGTATTTAAAAAACATCTTTCCAAAAGCCGGGAATTTATACTTGTTTATCCCATGTTCTTTGTGGCAGAAACATTTTTGTAAACTCTCCATAATACTCTATGTCTCCCTGTTAGTCTAAGGGGTATTAAATCTCTGAATTAACTCTAGCTGCTGTAAAAATGCAAAACTCATTTCAATATTCATGTTCTGGACTTGAAGCTGTTCCAAATTTTTATACTTATTCAAGACGTCATACAGTCCTTCAATTAGCCTTAACTTAATTCCTCTTCTATCGACATCAGTCCTATACTCCAACTTTTCGAATTCACAGCATCTTGATGCTTTTTTTAGCTTGTGAACGTACTGTCTAATGGCTTCATCAGGATCCTCTATTGAAGTTAGATATCCTATCGTCGACACCATTTTGTTGTGTCTTGTTCTCACCAGCACACATCGTATTCAAGGAAAGATAACTCCAAGATTTACTGTATATAAAATACAAACAATTGTGGCACAAGGCCTAAAATGAGGGAATGGGTTAAGGCTGGTCGACACTATTTTCTCAGCCGGTGAGGGAAGAGGCTCCAACGTCAAAGCGTAAAAAAGGGCGACAGCGCACAATCCTGACGAACCGACTGACCGCTTTCCGTTTACGTGTACCACAGAACTGGGGGAGCGATAGCAGGAGGCTAATTCATTGGCAGAAGTCGGGTTCGATCCGGTGTCCTGCAGGACAGCATTCAGGTAGCAATGGTCGATCCAATCAAATGCCTATGATCAGATGCAGGTTGCTTTGAATTGTTCGGCCCTTCACAGCATAAGTCTGCTCAGGTCCCAACAGAATCTCGGCAACTAACTGCAAACGCTCTTCAAGATCTTGGCCACAATCTTTAACTCTATGTTTAGCAGAATTATGGGCCTATAGTCATCTAAATCCCGCCCAAAACCCTTGCCCTTTTTCAACAGCGTGATCATACCCCAGGAGATCCTGTCGGGGACGGACCACTGGCAGAACGATTTGTTGAATACGACAGTTGAAACAAATGTGTACGACAGCCTCAAATACAATTTACAGACAGAACCTGACACTTGCTACTGCCGACCTTCAATGCTGACTAGATTTCGTCCTCCCTGATCTCTCTCTCTCTCACAGCTAGTTAGCTTCTTCAGTCGACGACAACCGAGGAAAGTCAGCCAAATAATTGCGAAAATCATTGTCACAGAGACCAGACTCCTTGGTATCTCTAAGGGTCCCGCAGCCTCCGACCGGGAAACTATCCTTGTTAGCCATATCTAGTTCGAGCCGCTTGGTAAACTCTGTGAAGGACCTAATCCTATCCTTAAGCCTGTCCCACCACTTATTCCCAATAACCGCACCCACTAGCTTCTGCTTCAGTCTGTTGATGGAAGGTCCGCCTGTCTAGTAAAATCAGATTGAACTTCCAGTATCCAGCCATTCTAGGCATACAATTTAACGCCATCTAGGCACGGAAAAGTCTGTGCTTCGAACAGCCTAACTAGTGGAACGTGGACAATCTAGTAGATCTCTATCGGCCCTTCTGACTATTCTATTCAGCTAGCCACCTGGATGATCGACGCGGTATCTATCCACAAGAACAAACTCCCCGATCAGATCAACCAAGCAACGATCGCCCGACCTACCGTTAGCTCCCCGCCCCCTGTTTAATTTGGGGTTCAAGACCATTTCAGTCCCTCGTTAAGACTAGGCGCGTTGAATCAACCAAGAACGGCCCCAACTTCTGTAAAAACGAGACACGCTCGTCCCGATCGATGGGCGCATAAACCGTAACGATCTGAAACGAACTACTTTTCCCCGCAATATCAGCTCCCGGAATCGACATGGACAAGGTCCATGCTCGCATCCAGGGTCCGCTTCGCCAGTAAAGAAACACCTCTTGCGATTCGGTCCCCATATGCTAAACAGACGATATCACACAATCATCAACGTTGCAAACAAAGTGACATCCACACCGAAAGAAGTCATGAAGCAGGCGGGAATCCTTACTCCGATCCCTCAAGCCCCCCTCATATTTAGACGGTTAAGGACTCCGATAGATTGTCTTAGGTACCCTGTGCCTAAATCTGACGTCATCCGTCCATCTAGGATAATAATGCCAACGTCCTTAGGATACGTTAGATTTACCACCCTATATAACGAGAGTGGAGGAATATCGGGATGTTCACGAAAGAAAATTTGATTAATTTTTTAAGACAGGCGAACCCAGCTCGAATATAAATTGAAGCAAAATATATTCGGTCGAATATACATTGAAGCAAAAGACATTCTCAAGGAACATGTCTTTTGCTTCAATGAGTTGGCAGCATACCTTTAGTCCCCCCCCCCGTATCCCTTACACAAGTGATAACATCTGTTGCTTTCGGGAAGTTACGGGGGACATTATAAATAATGGCCCCTAAAGGGCCTTCTTGTGTGTGAACAGGTCCTTTTCAAGTTCTTTCCCGTTTACCTTGCATATATCGTCTGGGCCAGGGAAATATTTCTTCTTTTTCTTTTTTTTCCCAACGGAATGGGTCGGAGAAGAAGTGGATTAGGTGGGTGTTGAGATGTTGGGAGTGTTCCCGCGTGTGTGTATTCAAATAAAGACAAACACAGACGTAGGGAAAAATGCTGGTATATTTGAAGAGGTATTTAACAACAGAGTGATTAGTAATAACGAACGAAGGTTAGTAATAACAATTAGCAAGAGTCTACAGTCCAACGGTATCTTCCGGTCGAGAGACGGAACTGCAATGGTCACGTGATCTCGTGATCTCCTCAACTCTCCTGATCTCTCTAGCACTGACCTATATTGGTGCGCCCCAACAGGGTGGATGTTGAACTGGGGAAAGTGGTGAAGGGTGAGGAGGATTGTAGGTGAAGTGGGGGGTCTCTTTAATGGACACCAACAGTTTCTTTTGGAGAAGGAGGGATAGATAGGGACCTGGTTTTTTTCCATGCTCCTCTTCGCCCTACTTCGACCAGTGCGTTTTTCTACTTGTTTCCCTTCTCCTTTCTCTTTGCTCCTCTTAAAAGCTGAAGAGCAAAGTAGATACATTTCCTCCACCTCTATGTCCGTTTCGGGTGGCTGCTTCTGCTGCTTCTTGGGGTGTTGTTGTTGCTGTTGCAGTTTTTGCTCATTTTTTTGTTTTTGTTGATGCTTCTGTTGTTTTTTTTATCTTGTTGCAGCGGTTTCTGTTGTTGTTGCTGCTGCACCTTCGTAGGCCGCTCTTGCGGTAAGGGCTATGATTGTTTTGGTGGAGGCGCTTCCTGTTATTGGAGTGAGGTCGGGCTTGTTGTCTTTCGTCCCATCTGCACTTCCTTCCAAACACCGTCGGTGGCCATTTCAGTTGCTGCTACTGCTGCTGTTTTTTGTCTTCGTTTGTGATGATGTTGTTTGTGATGGCGTCGCTGTTTGTGATGCTAGCATCACACTCCTCCTTAGATACTCCTTCGACATGTACTTGAGGCCCCACACGACCAGCAGAAGGGTCGGCGGTCTTCTACCACCACAAACATTCTCTTCTCCCTCGATTTGTCCCTATATGGAAAAAAGGCCCCTATTCTGTCTTCTTAGATGTTCATGGGCACCCCATGAATGGTGATTTTCCTCCCGCCTATGCCCATATATTCAATTTGAAGCCGGACTGCCTTCGACATCAAAACGCTTCCGACCAACTGTCTGGCTTCCTGTTAAGTAGCCAGGAGAATGTTCCACATTACGTTTGACCTCCTAGGTAACACCTTTGGCTCAATAATCAAATTTTTGAGGGCTTCTTCTATGGTTTCCCTGCTGACCGTAATTAATTTCCGACTCTTCACATCGGTGATCAGCATGGAGATTGTTCGGATTGTTCTGGGATTATGAGGAATTTATTCCTCTTAATCCACTCCTCGTACTTGGTCCTTTGAGCCTCATAGTAAGCACCGTCCTCCTTCCCCGGCCTGTTTTCAGCCCAGACCGTTTTCTTTCCTTCGCCGGGTATCGGCGGTGTATCCTCAGAGTAACCCACTGGCAGCCTTAATTTAGTGCTATCAATATAATTTTATTTTTCTTATTCTTTTCTTTTATAAATTGAAATACAAACAGAGACGAAACTAAGGAAAAACGGACTAGAGGCAAGGGTGGGCCAACAAAACAAAGAAAAATAAACAAAACCACCCTATATAAAGAGGGGTGGGGGAATATCGCCAGAAAAACAAGTTCCACCTAAAAACACAACAAATAAGAAAGAAAATTAAAACGGGTCAGGTGAGCGTCATGAAAAGTCGGCTTAAGAATAAAACAACTAAGTTTTACGTAAAAGAAAAGTTTAATGAGACAATATTCAAAAATAAAGACTTGTTTACGAAAATTAAAATTTACAGATTGTTATGGGACTTTACCCATAATAATAATAATAATAATGGGCTATTCCATACTTAATAAATACTTCGCCTCAGGAGTAGGCAGGGAGGGAGCCTGTAGTTCAAGTCGAATCAAGAGTCGAGTCAGAGGCAGTCCGAAACAGAGTCGCGTTCAGACAATTACTGCAAGACATTGGAATAGTGATACTGGTCGAGACTACATTATTCTCTCTATTAAACCTGATTGTTCATACTAACACTTCTACTTCTCTGTATATATTCCTGTTTGTAATATATGTGTTATTCCATACCTGTGTTCGAGTTCTTCTTTATTGGTTCTACCTTGGGCTATCACCGTGGTACAAGGAATTCGGACCATAACACAGATAAAGATTAAAGCTTGTCAAGCAAGTTACAATAAATAGATTAAAAATAAAAATACAATTTAAAGACTAAATTGAAGGGAGTAGAAATTAATGCTTGGCTAATAAAGCTTTCTTTACAAAAAAATAAAATAAAATAAAAGGGAAATTTACAAATTTAAGCGAGTGGGGAAAATAAAAGCTTGACTAAAAAAAAGAAAAAGAAGGCGCTTGGCAATTAAAGCCTTACACGCGAAAAATAAAACAAAAATTGAAAATGCAAGGAGCAAAAGAACTTCACACGTAAAAAATAAATCAACTTAACATCAAGTGTCCGAATGTATATCCAAGAAAACTAAAGCTGGACAGGCAAACATTTCAAGAGAAGATAACTCCACTCACAAATGTAGAAATCTTTCCACTTATATAAAACTTAATTTGCATATTACAAGAGATAGATATGAACTCTCTCCGCACTCTCTATCACTGACCAGTGAATCTCGTTAATTAATTTTCTATCGATCGATCAGTCCCCAAATCATTTCGTTCACATCGATTTTCATTTTGATTATTGAATCAAAAACACCTGTGGCTTGGCTTAACTTTACTCTAAATTGAATATCATCCAATTTATTAGATCTTTAGATCTTCAGGTGATTCCTATACGCCAATCGTCAAATCATAGAAGAAACTTTAATTTTAAAAGTTCATACGTTCAGCGTTTTTCTTTCGACTAGAAAGAATCTTCTTCCTGAAAACGATACTCGGACGCATTACAAGATTTTGCATCGCTTATCTTATATGAAGGTGCTGCTTTGAATATCAGGAAAGCAACAATCGAAAAATTGGCTTTTATCTCGGCTCGAACACCGCCCTGTAGCGTCGATGGAAAATACGTAATTCTTTAGCCACCTATAGACGCTAAATGCATTATTTTCTTTTATACTAACAGCATATTTGAGATAATTTAAACAAATAACTGCAGCAAAAAAATGTACCCATGATTGGGCAGAAAAGGCAGTGCCTTAGTAATTATGAAAATGAATCAAATTCAGCTGTATAAACAGTTCTTTTCAAATAGACCCCAGCAAAAATCTTCAACGCGAGAAAATTATGTCTTTGTTCCTGCCTAGAGATAACGTTTACTTTAAAACAAAGTGTTGATTCATAAGTAAATTTGGTTTTTGGGAAATCGATTATAATGACAAATATATCATAAGAGGTAAATTTGGTGTACATTAACATAACGATGTGGAAATGGCAGCGTACACGGTGGATTATAGAAAACGTATACAGAAAGGATAGCACAGGAAATATGTTGTAATTCGGTTGGTCTGTTTTTCCTCATCCACCATATTCACCTGACAATGCACCCATTGATTATTACCTGTTTTTCTTACAACCAAGGAAGCGAAATAAATTCTACTGAAAAGGATGTAAAAATTTGCATATCTAAAGCTTGGGTCACCTTGAATAAAATGAATGTAATCTATCAGACAACCTCAAATGAAGATTCTTTCGAAGCAATGTAGAGGCAGTTTTAATGTATGGTGCCATTGCTTGGACATTAAAACCCTGTAAGCGTGATGGAATCTACACTCAGTGGCAGAGAGCGAAATTTAACATCGCCTGGAGTCTACCTAAATCCCAGCTCGACAGACCCGTCACTGATATTTCTACAGTACATAGTCAAGGGAGACAACAAAGAAAAAAGGTCCAAAGCTGTCACCATGAAGGACCCCTGCCTTAATTTCGAAGAAGCTAGTGTCTCCCTCTGTGGATCTAACTACAGCACTATGGACCCATCCCTGACACTGCTACAATCTTACGCAAACGCAGTAGGCGCTTTGAAGTACATTGCTTAGGAGTAAACACACTGGACAGTTAGCCATGGCGCAACTCGAGTTGTTCGCCAAGGAATCACGTACATTAACCAGCTATGATATGACACAGAATGCCGCGCTCATGCTCTTTGGGTCTTTATAAGGGACCATGATGGTTGGCGTGATAGACTGAATAATATATAGGATATCGTGTTTAATCTGGCAGCTGCTTTTGAAAAGGACCTCCAATCAGTGGTAAACTGGGATAAAAAATGACTTGTGAATTTTAACGCCTCCAAAAGAACGCTGCTTTTATTTAACGACGACAGAGAACCTTATCTGCGTGCCATCAACATGACTGATGTTAGACTCAGTGAGGGTAACATACAATTCCTTCTTGGCCACACGTTTTCCATTGACATGAAATGGAATAACTTTATATCGAATTAGTAGGTGCATCTGCTGCAAGGAAAGTTGAGTCACTGTATCGAGACAGAATCCATCTTGCCCATTTACAAATCTTCCATTCGTCCGTGCATTAAATACTGTTACCATATCTGGTCTGGTGCTTCTGCTGTAGATCTCGAGATTCTTGAAAAAATCCAAAGAAATATCTGCAATGTAATCGATCCTAACCAGGCATCTCGATTTCAGTCACTTTCTCGCCGACGTGAAGTGGCTTCCCTCTGTCTTTTCTACAAGTATTTTCATGGCATCTGCTCTGACAAGCCGTTTTCCCTGGTGCCCCGAATAAATGAATATAAGCCTGCTACTAGATTGGTAACTAGGTCCCAACATATTACTGTCGAAATAGCTAAATGCAACGGAGCGGTCACATCTACTCCAGTAGTTTCTTTTCTCACACTTCTCTCCCGTGAAATTTTCTTCCGTTTCCTTGCTTCCTTGATAACTACAATCTTCAAGAATTTAAATCCAATGTCAATAGCCATCTTCTGTCTTCTTGAACCCCGTTCATTTTTCCTTTCCTTGGTCTTCCATGTTCTTAATCAATCCTCTCTTTCACTTTCGTCCCTTACAACCTCCCGCGTCCTAGTGGCATTACTACTTTGCTTGGGGTGAAATAATTCAAAAATTGTTTCTTTAGTGTTTGTTTTTGATGCTGTTATGAATAAAAAGTAGGTGGCACGTAACATAATCAAACTTGACATCTCTAAAACAAGTTGGCTTATTTTTAAACTGACGCTTTTATCCAAGGTGTCCTTGGATAAAAGGGTTGACTGAGTAATATAGAAAGTGACTTAAACCCAAACAGTTATGAGTTCAATACCCGGCCACAGCTGAGGGAACGAAAACTTGGAGAGGTGAATTACTGAAGGGAATTAACTGATATTGAGGTCTCCAAAGGAATGGCACGTGGAATTAGAACAATTTACCCCCGAGAATTAAGTAAATAGGTCAGTTCGAAAATACAACGTATATCGGCTGAAGAAGGCCAAAGCGTACATCGTCCGAAACTTCGTGAATATGGCAATAAATATGAGGACAATAGTCCGAACAATGTAAATAGTGTAAATAGTTACAATACCTCATCTCAGAAATATAGACAGAGCTTGACTCAATATATCAAATCTCTTATTTGTCAGTTCCAAAGGATTACAAAGAGGGAATAAAACAAAGAAAGAATACCAGGACTTTGCCCAAGAACTGAAGACATTTTGGAATATGAAAGAAGCGTTGAATTGTATGGTTTTACCTCATTTAGATTGGATCCAAATGACCTTGTGAAAAGAGTAAAAGTATTGAGGTCACCTAAGTCTGTTGAGGTTAATAAAGGTCATGTTAGCTTTGAGGAGATTCCCGATCAGATTAATTATTTCGGCAACTCTCTTCACATTCGCTATTTTCATGTCAAGATTTCTGCGTTTCTTGTTTTGGAAGTCGAAGAGTAAATCTGTTAAAATGAAATGATCAAAATAACAGCAATGTGGATACTCAGCAGAAGAAACCATGAAATACGACCGAAAAAGAAAGAAAGAAAGAAAGAGAGAGAGAGAGAGAGAGAGAGAAAGAATAATTAAACTGAAAAGAAAAGAAATAATGAGGGAACAGAAAAGAAAGAAAGAAAGAAAGAAAGAAAGAAAACTATAAAAGAAAGAAAGTATGCGATTATATAAGGAAGAAATCAATTAAGATAATATACAGAAAAGAAAGAAAAATAAAGAAAAAGAGAATGAGACTATACACGAAAGAAAAAAGAGAATGAGTCTATACAAGAAATCAAGAAGGAGATTATAAAAGAAAGAAAAAGAAGCAAAGTATATAAGAACGAAAGAAAAATATAAAAGAATGAAAAAAGAATGAGACTGTAAAGGCAATGAGGAGACTATGAAAGAAAGAAAGAAAAAAATGAAGGAATATAAAAGAAAGATAGAAAGAAAGAAAATATAAAAGAAAGGAAAAAGAAAGAATAAGACTATACAAGAAATAAAGAAATAAGGAGACCATAAAAGAAAGAAAGAAAGAAAGAAAGTGACTATAAAAGAAAGAAAGAAACAAGTAAAATATAAAAGAAAGAAAGAAAGAAAGAAAAATCTTTCTCGGAAATTGATTCTTCCAAATTCTAAAACGATTTTTTTGCTCCAGTTAATACTTTCAATTCTGCTGACCGCTTCTCAGTCCCAGAAAAAAAAACTAATTTCCATTCTTCAGAGGCCATTTTTACAGTGTTTGGAGTCGTAGCCAATTCCAAGACGAGAAGAAAAAAATGCGAAAAATCGCTAAAAAAATCAAGAAATCAAAATGAGAACAAGGTCACCAATTTCTCCGCCATTTTCATTTCCTTTCTTTCTTCCTTTCTCATTTCAGTTCGATCAATGAGCAGAAGGTATTTGCAACTGACATATGGAGGAAAAAAGGCTTGATCGATAATTTTTCTACTTTTGTGAACTGATAATAAAATTCGACAGTAATATTGAAAACGAATGAAACTGTAGGTATTAACTTGACTAGAGAAAGAGAAAAAGTATCAGCATTCACACAAAATATATATGTGTATGTGTGTGTGTGAAAGAAAGAAAGAAAGAAAGAAAGAAAGAGATATTAGTACTTGTCCGTTCAACGCAGGACAAATGCTGTTCTCAAATCCTCTATAATGACCACAACTCTGCCTTAACCACCAAACCTATCTATTTATATTTTCTAACTTTCTTTCCTGTTGCGTTTCTGACCAATCAACCAACCTTGTTCTCCATCTATTATCCTTTCTTCTTGTTATGGCTTCTTCCCACCTGTATTTTAGTTACATTGACGATTTAACATATTTTGTACACTTACGTTATACATGGAATGCTATTATATGTTATACTATACTTTATTTTATCTATTTTAATTTAATCCCTCCCAACTTATCATTATACTACGATTCATTTCATTGCTATGTTGTTTCTTTAATGGTAGCACTTGTCTTAAGTCTGTTTCTTCCTGGTTTTTTTAGTTCTTCTATTTTTTCATAGTATTTTTGTAACATTACAAGTGAACATCTTGTTTTTTTTATTTGACTGTTCGCTTTTAAACCTATATTGAGATATGGCCTATTTAAGTCATTTAATATTTATTTTAATTCATCTTATTATTCTGATATTAGTAAAATACCATCTTTAAATCATAGATGTTTTAAATATTCTCCATCTTTTCCCAGTTCATTTTCCAGGAGATATTTATTATAAAGAGTTTAACTGAAATCATATCATCACACTTTTTTCAAACTTTATACAATCTGAGTTGTCGAATAATTCCACAACAATTTTCAAATATAATATGTTAAAGACTGTCGAGTGTTCTAATGAGTCAACTGCTTTTTCCTAGTCATTTAATGCTAAACAAATTGGTTTTTCTATATTATATTTTGTTTTTCCTTTGCTATCAGTCGATCAATTATTGGTAGGCATTCTATTGTTGATTACAAATTCTTAAAATATAGCACGTAACTGATTTCTATCTAGCTTATTTGTTATTCTGTTTGCATGTATTTTGATACGAATGTTCATATATATTCGATGGCAATGTGATCGGGTGATAGTTGCCAAGGTCTTTATTAATTACTAGCAGTAGAGCCCGGCGTTGCCCGGGGATGTAACAGTAAGAGATAGATCAAGTATCGACCATCATAAAGACTGAAAAATAAAATTGACAAAGATTATTGTTCAAGGTTGACGGACATGCATGTCTTAATTAGTTTTTTTTTTTTTTTTTTACGAATTGGTCAAACCCAAACTCAAACAAAAACATTGTTTTCAATCGTTATGAGTCTACCGATTGAATAGAATTTTATTATAAACAATTGTCTTGTAAATGGAATTTTTAAAGCATTCTGAATGTAAAAATTAAAGAAAAAAGTGTGCAGGACAATAAGAAACACGACCTATCAAAAAAAAAAAGTAAATTTTGTTGAAATCGGTTGAAAAATGTAGAAAATCCGATCCCATATATAAACGAACACACACACACACACAACCTGGGTTTTTATAAGTATAACTCGATATGAGTTGTCCCCCTTTCATTCTCGCAACAGCGATGCCTCTTAATCGTGTTTTCAAATTGATTTCTTGCAAAAACAATTGTGTTTTCCAATTTTTGGCGCTGTCAGAACCACCGCAAGGTAATTTTACGTAGTCCTGTGAAGTTTAGTTGAAATCGGTTGAAAAATGTAGGAAATCCGATCCAATATATAAACGAACAGACACACACACACACAAAGTGGGTTTTATAATAAGTATGATTACTTTATTTACTATTTTTTTTTAAAAGTTAGATTACTATTCCTAGACTTAATTTCACTAGTTTTTCGTTACTTTCCTGTGTGACGTTCATAAATAGTTGCGGAATTATTCGCCTTCATCTTTCGAAATAACTGTTTCTGTGCCATTTCTACCTGGTAGTTTTACGTATTTCAGATTTCTAAACTATCACTTCATTTGCAGTTCCCTTAAAGGTACTAGTACCTATCGGAGTAAATTCTGGTGTATTTATTTCGTCTTATGTCTTGCCCTTGATCGGTTATTCTTAATAAACTCTCCCTTCGTCTTATGTCTTGCCTTTGATCGGCTATTCTTAATAAACTCTCCCTTCGTCTTATGCCTTGCCCTTGATCGGTTATTCTTAATAAACTCTCCCTTTGTCTCATGTCTTGCCTTTGATCGGCTATTCTTAATAAACTCTCCCTTCGTCTTATGTCTTGCCCTTGATCGGTTATTCTTAATAAACGCTCCCTTCGTCTTACGTCTTGCCTTTGATCGGCTATTCTTAATAAACTCTCCCTTCGTCTTATGTCTTGCCCGTGATCGGTTATTCTTAATAAACTCTCCCTTCGTCTTATGTCTTGCCCTTGATCGGTTATTCTTAATAAACTCTCCCTTCGTCATGTCTTGCCCTTGATCGGTTATTCTTAATAAACTCTCCCTTCGTCTTATGTCTTGCCCTTGATCGGTTATTCTTAATAAACTCAACCTTCGTCTTATGTCTTGCCCTTGATCGGTTATTCTTAATAAACTCTCCCTTCGTCTTATGTCTTGCCCTTGATCGGTTATTCTTAATAAACTCAACCTTCGTCTTATGTCTTGCCCTTGATCGGTTATTCTTAATAAACTCTCCCTTCGTCTTATGTCTTGCCCTTGATCGGCTATTCTTAATAAACTCTCCCTTCGTCTTATGTCTTGCCCTTGATCGGCTATTCTTAATAAACTCTCCCTTCGTCTTATGTCTTGCCCTCGATCGGTTATTCTTAATAAACTCTCCCTTCGTCTTCTGCCTTGCCCTTGATCGGCTATTCTTAATAAACTCTCCATTCGTCTTATGTCTTGCCCTTGATCGGTTATTCTTAATAAACTCTCCATTCGTCTTATGTCTTGCCCTTGATCGGCTATTCTTAATAAACTCTCCCTTCGTCTTATGTCTTGCCCTTGATCGGTTATTCTTAATAAACTCTCCCTTCGTCTTATGTCTTGCCCTTGATTGGTTATTCTTAATAAACTCTCCCTTTGTCTTATGTCTTGCCTTTGATCGGCTATTCTTAATAAACTCTCCCTTCGTCTTATGTCTTGCCCTGTGTTCGGTTATTCTTAATAAACGCTCCCTTCGTCTTACGTCTTGCCTTTGATCGGCTATTCTTAATAAACTCTCCCTTCGTCTTACGTCTTGCCTTTGATCGGCTATTCTTAATAAACTCTCCCTTCGTCTTATGTCTTGCCCTTGATCGGTTATTCTTAATAAACTCTCCCTTCGTCTTATGTCTTGCCCTTGATCGGTTATTCTTAATAAACTCTCCCTTCGTCTTATGTCTTGCCCTTGATCGCCTATTCTTAATAAACTCTCCCTATATTGTACGTTTCTGCCTTTCAATGGAAGCAATTGTCTTTTATCTATGTTGCTTTTTGATCGGGTTTGTTTCAAGCACATCCTTTTCTTGGCAGTTTCTACTCGATTTTCTTTTTGTCTGATTGTATCTTTTTATTGATTATTTTAATTCTCTATTTTCAGTTTTATCCTAATATATTCAGATTTTTGCTTTTCTATTATATTTCATGTCCCCTTTATGTATTTCCCTTATTGTTTCACTTTCGCCTTTCGGAAATGAATAAATCCGTCTCTTCTGCCACCAGCGATAGTTTAATAGCAAAGTAAGATAGGCTCAAGAACATTCCTTGGTAACCAATATAAGAGAAGGAAAACACTGAATTCCAATCTGGGAAACTACTTCGGTAACTTTCGCAAGAATGCATGACAGTTCACAGAAAACAATGAAAAAGAGTCTGTGGAAAGCGAAGATCGCCAATATCCTGAAGATAAATGGCATTAAAAAAATGATTATTTCCACTGATCTCTTTTCTGTCTGCTGCTGCCATTAATTATAATTGCCAATTTGTTATTTTACGTTGTTTTCATATTTCTACAAATTTTGGGTTCTCTTTTTTTATTTCTATCTGAAATTCGGTGATGTCCTCTCTGACCTTATCAGAACATGTTTTCCATTATCAAATCATTTTGTTTTGCACAATTTTAAAGTCAAAACTTTGATTCTGCAATTTACCATTATATGGTAGCTTCCTATGTTTTTTTTTTGTTTTTTTTTTTTAGTTTGTTACAAAGGTTGCATCATTAACGGTACTGGTTTTGTTAGCAATTATAAAATCAATTTCATTTTTTTTCTCTCTCTCTCTCTCTCTCTCTTTCTCTGTATATATATATATACACACACAGAGAGAGTTAGAGATCTGAACAAAATGAGGTAGATAGATATGAAGAGACTGATATCGATACACACACACACACACACACACACACATATATATATATATATATATATATATATATATATATATATATATATATATATATATATGGAGACAGAGATAGCTCGATAGATAATTAACAGATTGATATATATATATATATATATATATATATATATAGATAGATAGATAGATAGATAGATAGATAGATAGATATACGTAAGTAAAATTAATTTATAATGTTAGATGTTATTTAGTCACGTGATCTCTTCAGAGGAGTAATTATGATCTCGTGAAGTGCAAACTAGAGATGTTCAACATAAGAAAAAAATTATTCTACACACACACGCGCGCGCGCGTGTCTGTGTGTGGGAAGTGGGTAAGGATTTATTGTTTATTTATTCTATATTTGTATTCATTATAATTTGTTCTATATTTCAGACGAATTTCCTGGCTTCTGATCCGTGTTTTTGTATAAATGGTGAAATATCTGATCATTTTCAAGCTTTCGTAAGCCATTCTAAATATTGTGTTATTACACGTGATGTCAGTTTTTTAATGTATCACATCCTCACTTAACGGTTTTATTTATAAAATATATTTAGTATATTTGATCCTAAATTCGTAATATTAGAGTGATGTTCTTTTTTATACTTTTAGTAGATTAATCGAATTCATGTAATATATATATATATATATATATATATATATATATCAACATATTCTACACATGCACATATACATGCATGCGCGCAGGCGAGTGCATGTATGTGCGCACCTGAACGCACATCTACAAAAAATAAAAAGTGGAAAAATAAAAAGTGGAAAAAATCAACTTTATACCAATGAAAAGTACAATTTCAATATTTTCAACTCAATATAAAAATGACGGAAAAGAAGAAAATAAGCAGTCAATTGCTAGTATCTCCTGATGAGTGGTTGGTGCAATTGCGGGAGGCCCCGTCTACGAGACTGTAGACACGGGATGCTTTAATAACAGCAATCAGCTAAGTGACAAATTTTATTAATCCTGTATATATATATATATATATATATATATATATATATATATATACATACATATGTATATTAAGAAATGGACAAAGTCCGACAATTTATTTATTAAAGACATTTTTATGTTTAACGTTCTTTTTATAGATACAAGTATTAAGTAAATGCTCTGTTTAACAATAAACTGTATTAAATAACATTTACAGGCCTGAATGTCCGAGAAATTTTCATAGAAAATATTCGTCCTTTGACAGGATTCGAACCTGCATCCTATACGGAACCATCATTTACGCTGACGTGCCTTGACCGCTCGGCCTGAATGTCCGAGAAATGTTTATATTTAATACTGTTTATTATAAACAGAGCATTTGTATCTATAAAAAGAACGTTAAACATAAAAATGTCTTTAATAAATAAATTGTCATTTGTTTACATTTGATACGCCATGAGCAGTTATGAAGGTACGAGATTCATGGAAGATTGAAGTTTATAAGCAGTAAATTCAACCTTGCTAACCGAACGATCCTTTGTGGCCGAGCGGTCAAGCCACGTCATTTCCTTCTTCAGCTAAAATCACTTCTCATTTCGAATTTACCAGGAGGAAGTAAGAAAGAAGATTATGAAGATAATGATTAACTCATTATGCCTAGAGAATCAGCATCCGAAATAGCAACTTTTATAAGCTGAGGAAAACTGTACACTGATTGGAAACAGTCAACTACGCTGCAGTTCTGTTCATGAAAAAAGCAAAATATAAAAAAAAGAAAAACCTTATCGATTTGACTTTCTTAATATCAGTAAAGCCTTTTCACCTGCGAAGAAAAGGATTTTTTTTTTGTTCGCTGGCAACGAAAAAGAAATGTTTATTTACCATTTTTCATAGATTCAAAGTTTTTTTTGTTCGTTTCTCAGCACCTGAGATCAAAACATCATATGGTAGCCAACTGATAATTCCCTCGTATACAAGATGCAGAATACGTCAGTTATGTTTACATATGCACGTATATCCAGACACACACAAGTACACACACGCATGCACACACACATTCAGGTTGCGATGGCTAAACTGCCGACATTTTTATTCTGAATTTCACGCATGCGCATTATTTATATTTTATTTTGTCAACTGTACAGTATATTAGGGCCAGTTGGGCGCCATCTCTGAGAAAACGAGATTCCTGATGTAATTCAAACCGCTAGAAATTTGGAAACGCCATGCCGCACTACATAGTATTCGAGCCGGAAGTGTCAGAACGGACATTTCAGAATGTTTGGCTGTCAATCAGAGGACAGTGCAGAGGATTCGGAAAGAGTTGGATGAGTTTAATGGTGATTACGAAGGTGTTTGTAGTGATCGCTAGTGATGGAGACGTTATGCTTCCATTAATCTTTCCACAAGGCCCCAGACTCAACACGGAGACCTACATCGAGTAAATTGGGGAGGTTAGTGCTGCCCTGGGTCAGGGGCGTGACTGCTCGAAGAATCTGTGTCTGGCAACAGGACTCTCTATAATGCCACACAAACAAGGGAAAAATGCCTGCCAGACAATTTCTGCGATCATATCACGCCTTACATCTAACCACCCAACTTCCCAGACTTGATTATTATGTGTGAGGCTCAATTGATCAAAAGATCAAATCAACAAAACTCATTGTAACACCAAAGATGAACGGAAGTCGACTGAAGGACGTGTTTGGAGCCAATGGTGATTATGTGTGGAGCGCAGCTGAGCGAGAGTGCAACAAACTCTTTGTAACTGAAGGCAAAGATTATGGCAGCATTCACCAACTTAAACAAGGGGACCGTTCAAAGGAGTTGCAGAAGATTCCGAAGTAGTCTGGAGGCCGTCGTTGGAGCCAATGGCGACTTTATTGAATAAATTTACTCTTCAGTATTTCAAGATATT
>CAHIKZ030001681.1:202500-275000 GCA_903632075.3 Acanthosepion pharaonis
AACTAAATATGCATAGAAAACAAAAAAAAATGATTTAATAGAAATAAATCCCATTGATCCATTTTAATGGGTGAAAAAAGTATTCGTACAATACAAAAAAGAATACATAACCTTCATTTAATACTTTGTAGAATAGCCATTATTCACTTCTACAGCAAACAACCTTTTCTTGTAGATCTCAATTCAGTTTTTCTTTTCGGCGTATAAAAAGATTGTGTTAATTTTTTTTTCTTCAGTATAAAGATATCAACTTTCCTTCTTTTACTTGAATACAGAAGAATTTTTAGAATTTTCCTCAGCTGAGCCTTGGAAGCAGCTTTTTTGCTAACAAATGCGTACCATTTATTTTTTTTTTTTTTTTTGGTGGAATATTAAAAACGATTTTATTTCAGCTGATGAATATTCACATAAATAAGTTGTCAAATTGGAGGATATGTTTTTCTGCGTTTCCTAAATGCAATTATCGGCTCAAATTAAGCAATCAATGTAATTAGCTACGCCAGCAATTAAAGCGAGTCGCCAATTATCTCTCGTTTCCTAACGATAAAAAAATGTTAATCATTTTCGTGCCCCAAAAATGATGCAAAATTCATCTGAGAAATTTGAGAATGATTGATTTGTGAAGAAAATTCATGATCGAGAAATGAGTCAATTATTGTTTCTCTTTCTCTCTCTCAAAATTCTCTCTCTCTCTCTCTCTCTCACACTCTCTCTATCTATCTATCTATCTATCTATCTATCTATCAATTTTCTCTCTTTGGTTAGAAAAATTGAAATTAATTATCCAAGAAGCATTGCGGCTAAGACGAAAAGTAATTAAGTTTTAATTAGTTTAACTTGCGCAAACAATAACTATTACATTTACACCAAAATTACACCAATAGCTTCATTCAAAGACACGTACTTATATATATATATATATATATATATATATATATATATATATACAAACAAACACACACACACACACACACATATATATATATATATATATATATATATATAAGTGTGTGTGTGTTTGTGTGTGTGTTTGTATATGTGATAAAAATATAGTATTAAGGTGTGCTATAAATTATAGGTAAAAGTTCTCATCACCTGTGATATAGCGATTGTAAATATAAAATGGGACACTGAGGTCAACACCGAGATTATCTTTCAAATTATTCTAGAGGGTATTGAGTAGAAATAAAAAGAATAATTAGCACCTAGCTAATAGCCGTTAGGATAACAGAATAGACCCTGATACCCAAAATACGCCATTAAATAGCCTATATAAATAGTCGAGCCTGAAGATAACACTCCATGGCCTGAAGTTTGCTTTCAAGCATGAGACTGACTGTCGCAGATGGGTGTTGACTTTAATGTATATATATATATATATATATATATATATATATATATATATATATATATATATATATATATATATATATATATATATATAGGGAGGCAGTGGATAGCGGCTTGGATTGAGGAATCGCAGAGCCGAGTTCGAATTCCAGTCGAATCCATTACATTCACTTACGTGCTAATACCCTTGGGAAAGGTATGTATCCTCTTCATCTCCCTCCAGCTATGGGTAAAATAGCAGGACAGACTGGGTTCTATAGCCTTGGATGGCAACTGGTCTAGGAGAAGGACAACTCTGAATTCAAAACCTGCGGAGGGTCGTTTGGGAACCTTTGGCATGCATTCGGTGCACCAGGTTTCTGTATTCGTCCCTCCAAAAAAAGTGTGGCTGGTCCTGCACGAGGCCTTTACCACTATAATCAAATCTCATGTGCCGGGATGTCGGTTTCCTGGGGACTTATCGGCCTGACCCTCATACGTCGAACGCGACGTGAGAGTCGATTATATATATATATATATATATATATATATATATATATATATATATATATATAGAGACGACAGCCTGTTTTATGCTAAAACAATCGTCAGGCCTGATATTTAGCAGGAAACAGAATGTTTCTAGGCATTGATTTTAATGTCCACTTTCATATTTACATATTCTCTATACCTGATTTGAGCACTTTAACGCATGAATATAGCATACTTTAAAAGTATATCTTATCAAATATATATATATATATTCTGTATTTTTGTCCGTTTTATTTCGGTGTCTGATGAAGCTTTGATAAAAGTGAAACATTATATACATTCCCTAGTTCTTCTTTATCTATTCATCCTGTCGGATTCATATCCCTATTTGATCTGGATTTGATCTTTAACTCATATATATATATATATATATATATATATATATATATATATATATATATATATATATATATTAAACGTTATATTTTAATGGAATTTTATCTGATTATATGTTCTGTTTTTATTTATTTATTTATTAAACAATATATTTATTAATTTAGATCTTATCCATTTCCTAAATATATATATATATATATATATATATATATATATATAGAAGAGAAGAGAGAGAGTGACAGAGATATATTAAAAGGAAAAAAGTTAAATACAGACAGACAAAAGACATATGTTCTCTCTCTCTCTTCTCTCTTTCTCTCTCTCTCTTATTTTATATATATATATATATATATATATATATATATACCTATATAGGAGATGGATAAGATGAAAACTAATAAATATACTTTTTAATAAATAAAATCAGAACATATTCTAAACAAATAAATTCAAATATATATACATATACATACATACACACAAACAAACAAAGACACACACACACACCCACACACACACACACCACTCCATAAAACCCCCTTGTAATCTTACAGTAGATTAACACAGCTGATGTTTTTCAACTGGTTTACTAACATCCGAAATAACTTTCATACAGTTCGATATTATCGACTTTTATCCGTCTATATTGAGGGATCTGTTCACTTTGGCCTTGGAGTTCTCTCGAAAATACGCCAATATCTCTGAGAGTCAAATCAGGAAATGCCGAAATTCTTTATTTCTGGATTGAAATTTACAAAAGTCATATAAAGAACAGTGGACCAAACCTCTTGCAGCGATAATTTTGACATTTCAAAATGTCCTTTGGATTCTGCAGAAGCCTCTGACTTAGTTGGATTATTTCTTTTATACAATTTAAGTGCCTTTGAATGTCTAGATTCTGATAGTGTAGGCTTATATAGAGATGATGGCTTATTAGTTGTTAAAAATCTACTAAAATTAAGGTAGACCGTATTATAAAAAAATCATCCATAGGGAACAGTTTAAATTTAGGTATTTAGGACTATGGTTACCATAACATTAAACAAGTAGATTTTCAGGACGTAACCCTAGATATTTATTAGTTTTTTTCCATTTATTATGAAGGTCAATTTCAACCCAGTATAGATGCATCCTAATTCCAACCACCACCCAACTTCGGTTATCAAGCACATATGCTCCTCCATTGGATTTAGGACAAATCTTCTAACAAAGAGGTTTTTAATAAACATCGTGATTTTTACAATCGTGCCCTTAGAAATAGTGGATACAAAGGTACCACTATTCAATAGAGATACCCGGTGAATTACAACCATAATAAAAAAAGAAGATCTAGAAAGATCATCTGGTTCACTCCCACTTTTAATATAATGGTAAAAATTAAATTAGGACGTATATTTCTAAACCTCATCAAGAAACATTTCCCCAACCCATAAACTAACGCACTTAGTAAAATATTTAATCCTAATACCCTTAAATTAAGCTATAGTTGTGGGGATAACATAGAGAAAATAATTAAAAACATAACAACAGAGTCTTTATCAAGTATAGGGACTCAAAAAACTTGACCACTCACCAGGTTGCTAGTAGTACTACTAAGTCTAATCACACGAATAACAACTTATGCAATTGTAGGAATCCAAATAATTGTCCACTACAGAATAATTGTTTGACTAGTTCTGTAGTTTATCTTAGTACTATTTCTACACTAGAAAACCCAAATATATATGAAAAAAATTACATTGGTAGCACCATGAATCCATTCAAGGAAAGTTGACCGGGACATATGCAATCTTTTAGTAGCAGTAATTATAAGTACAAGACTTCATTATCCAAGTATTTTTTGGAATTTAAAAGTAAAGAATAAAACACCTACTGTGGTTGGAAAGAGAGAGAGTTCAGACGTGTTTTGCCAATATGCCTTAATTTTATCTTTGACTTAACGAAAAAATTTAAAATAATTTGAATTTAAAAATAAGACCCATCTCTTAAATCAAAGATATGAACTACTTAAGTTAAGTGTAAACAAACGCTATAAATTTATATATATTAAAGACAGGTGTTGTAATATATTTCATCGATAATGACATATCATTGTATATTTAATAGGTTATTACTTTTATTACCTGATGGTCCTCCTGTTGATGTGGGTATGTGTTACACAATTAAATTTACTGTGTTGTTTCGTGTCTGCATGTGCGGGTATGTATGTGTGTATGTGAGTTTGTACTGCTATAAGTATATATGGATATATATGTACGTGTTTTTTTATTTATTTAAAATGAAAAAAGGTAAAACAGAGAAAAATTTAAGGGTAAAATATTTCTATATAAATATATATATATATATATATATATATATATATATATATATTTGTGTGTGTGTGTGTGTGTGTGTGTGTAATATTATATATGTATGGTTGAATGAGTATGTGTTTATATGTATGTGCGTATATATCTGTATTTATAATTGAGGAAAGTATATATATATATATATGTAAATATATACGTGTGTATTATTTGTTTGTGTGTTCTACATTTCTCATATGTGAGCTTGTTTGTAGTATATCTAGGTATGTAAATTTGGTTTGTGTCCATAGGTAATTTTGTATGTGTATGTGTGTATATCTGTGATTTATATTATATTTGTATTATGTGTGTATGTACATATACACAAAATATATATATATATATATATATATATATATATATATATATATATATATATATATATATATATATATATATACAATAAATATATGCAATCAATTTACAAATACATGAATTATTCACACAAAACTAATGCAAAGGTTAATGATTTTAAATGGCGAGACATCCATCTCGCAAACAATTCAAATAGTACAAAAAAACCTCAGATCCGTTATGAATGAATTGATCCTTGTTCATATAAATTTCTGCCGTATTAGTTGTTATTTTTTACAAGCTTTCGTCTGTTCCTACAGACATCTTCAGGTATATAATAGATGTTGTTCTTTTTTTTTTTCTCTTAGTAATAATAGGACATCGAAAAATATATGTGTATTGTATCCGAAATGCTATTGAAAATGAGATATTGGTTTTTGAACGAACAAAGCAACGCTAAGTTTGATTTTGAATTTGAATTTTTAAAATGTTTGCGTTTATACCAAATATGGTAATGAACAAATTATTTTACTGGTAAATTTTTTACTGTCAAAGTGGCATGAACTATATTGTTCAATAATTACAGTAATGTCATTTATTAACCAAATATATGCATATGGATATAGATATTTAAATTACAATAAACGTGCAATCAATTTACAAATACATGAATTATTCACACAAAACTAATGCAAAGGTTAATGATTTTAAATGGCGAGACATCCATCTCGCAAACAATTCAAATATTACACAAAAACCTTCAGATCCGTTATGAATGAATTGATCCTTGTTCATATAAATTTCTGCCGTATTAGTTGTTATTTTTTACAAGCTTTCGTCTGTTCATATACAGACATCTTCAGGTATATAATAGATGTTGTTCTTTTTTTTTTCTCTTAGTAATAAGAGGACATCGAAAAAATATATATGTATTGTATCCGAAATGCTATTGAAAATGAGATATTGGTTTTGAACGCGCCAAAGCAACGCTAAGTTTGATTTTTGAATTTTCCTTTTTTAAAATGTTTGCGTTTATACCAAATATGGTAATGAACAAATTATTTTACTGGTAAATTTTACTGTCAAAGTGGCATATAGTGCGTATATAGATATATATGAAATATATATTTTTATATATATTTGTGCTTAGAATTTTCGTTTTTATATATTAGATGGTGTTATTTTTATACGTATATATCTGTTTTAATGTCCTTTCTTTCCGAATTGCTTGTTTCTCTGTTCTGTTAGACCATTTTTATCTATGTATATTTGCCCGTATAAGTTATATTTTAATAAGTGGTTAGAATTTTTTAATTTTTATTTTCAATCTTAAAAATTTTTGGTTTGTAATGGAATATCTATGTCAATGTATGTGGGTGTATATACGTGTCTTTATCAGTGTCTGAGTGTATGGTAACTTAAAATTTAATTTTTTTTTATATATTTTTTTTTTTTTTTTTTTGTAAAGAGTCATGGAGATATTTCCTGTCTCGTCACTTTTTTGTGTGTGTATATATCTAAATACGTCTGTGTGCGTATGTATTATAACTTGATTGTGTATGTATTGTCTTTTGCATGTCATCCTCCCCTGCCTATGTTGAGAATTCAAATCTATCTATGTTGTCATGAAACTCAGAACAGCAGTTGATATTAACATTTATTCCAACTTAATTTCAATAAAAACAAAATAAATAGAATAACATGTATTTTTCTTTTTTCCTCAGTAATTTTATAATTTTAAACTTAATAGAGATTAATTTTTTAAATTTTAAAATTTTCTTTTTTTTTATTTCAAATTCTATCGTATAATTTAATACTTATTGGTTAGAATAAATTCTATTTTAGTCTAACCCCAACATTAAGGCATTAAATAGTTATAACCTTAGTTCGTTGTCGAGTTTTTTGAATTCTCGTATACTTGTATTTTGATTGGTCATTCCAGCTTATGTAACAGCGTTTCCCCTTGGGGGGGGGTTAATTGATTTGAACCTTTTAAAACACTTTATTCTACAGTCAACATCATATTTAATATTTTAATAAGTCGTTAGCAATCGTTTAATAACACTTTAAGTCTTGAATATTTCTTGGCTGTGGTATTAGATTGTCTAGGTCAATGTATGCGGATGTGTATACATGTATTTATCGGTGTCTATGTGTATGGAAAATGCATGCACATTTAATTGTGTATGTATGTATGTATGTATGTATGTGTTCGGTTTTTTTTGGGGTTTTTTTATAAAGGGCCGTGGTGATGTTTCCTGGCACGTCACTTTTTTTGTGTGTATATATCTAAATATGTCTGAGTGCTTATGTATTATAATCTGAGTGTGTTTGTATTGTTTTAATAAAAAGAGGTTAGGAAAAATATTCACACATTTGGGATTAAAATGTATACATTTTTTCGGGTAGACCAGTCGACATTAGCCGCTATTCTAACGTAATTTCAATGAAGAAATAAATTGAATAACATATGTATTTTTTCTTTTTTCCTCAGTAATTTTATAATTTTAAACTTAATGGAGATTAAATTTAGATTTTAAAATGGGTAATTTTTTAATTTTTTACTTTTAATTTTAATATCAAATTTTATCATATACTTATTGGTTAGAATATTTTTTTTTTAATATAAGCCCAATTTTAAAGCTCTGAATAGCTATTATAACCTTACTTCGTTGTCAAGTTATTTTTAAGTTTCCTATACTTGTGTTTTGATTGGTCATTCTAGCTTTTGTAACAACGTTTTCCCCTTGCGAAGTATCGTTAATTAATTTGAAACTTTTAAAATCACTTATTTTTACATTCAGCATCATCACTTGATAAGACACCAGAGGTGTTGAAACAAAATGGCTATTTTTGTAGTGATTTCATAACATATTTATGTTATAATTTTCGAATAAATAATTATATATATATATATATATATATATATATATATATATATATGTCGGTTATTCTTCTATTACGAGTATTTCATTCTCGTGCTATATTCATCCATTTTCGAGTTTCTCTGTCTCTGTGACTCTGCTGGTTGTCAAGACACTTCCATATAGAGAACGTTTTTATTTATACATTTTAAACCGGATCTTTTAGAGCATTATCCTAGTTGCATTGACATTTTTGCCGTTTGGCCTTCCATATTTCTTCATCATTCTTGTTCGAAAAGATTTTAAGAAGTCAAAGCATTTTGATAACCACAATAGGCGATCTGGTGCCAGTTCATCCCAGTTTTGTGAATTGATATTTCCACTTCTGGTCGTTTTCATTTGATGCCAGTGCTGCAAAGGATTTGGGGCGAGAGTATGACTGTGTTCGAACGGTGTGCATTGCCTGTTTACTATTACAATTGATGATAGTAGATACCATTCTTTCTTTTTGATAGGTCTTTTTAATCCGAGATGGTTATTTTCTAAGCGTAGATTAGACTTGGCACAAGGCATCCCGTGAGTATTGAACTCACTTCTCCGTTCTAGCGAGACAAACTTGCTAAATATTATACCACGCAGAAGTGCCAAAATGATTTTCTGACACAAGGCAGAAAGTGTGGAGCACAAAGTGAGGATCAAATTCACTACTCAAAATAATTGTTTCTACTGAGAACAAGCTTACGTTCAAACCATTACACCACATTGAAGTGCATCTTTTGAAAAATTATTTTTATCACTAAAACCGTGAATTTTAGTACACGTGTTTAAATGTCGTTATATTATGAAGTGAACATATTTGAAAGTTTCTTGCTTAATTTTATGACGTAACCATATTTGAATTTGTGAATAAATTTATTGAAACAAAACAAGCTGAGTTGACCATTGATGACAATTCCAGAACAACGTAACTATAAACATTTTTTTTCTAACCTCTGCCAGCCGTAATGATGGAGAAAGCATTACCTCGAACCATCGCCGGTGAGACACGCTGCAAGAGCCACTCCGTTTCGCGAGGCTCGTCCCTTAATCGAGACGCAATCGCGGCAATCCTTCGAAGGAACGTCATCGAACGAGGGCCAATAACCCCTGAAGTTTCCACTGCCACAGGAGTAAAAAAAAAATCTATCAGCAAGAGAAGAATATTTAACTATTTTTTTCATCTCTGCGTCCCGGGTGACGGATCCTGGCTCAACCACGGAACTGATCAAATTACCGGCCGAAAATGAATATTAAACAGGTCGCATCCCAAATCAACGACTTCCCCGTTTTAAAAGGAAAAATGGTTATGCCATCCGGCCGCTTTCCATCACCGCGGTCGAGGCTTATTTTAAATTGACATTCCTAATCTTATATGTGGGTCGACATTAAATTCGCTGTTTAAAATAATAACGATGTCAACGCAAACACGCGTACTCACTAAAATAACATTAGTAGTAATAAAAAGTGTCATAAATATATATATATATATATATATATATATATATGATAAAATATAGTTTTAAGATATGATATAATTATATAAAAAGGTACAATGAAGCCAACAAACGACAATCTGATTCAAGTTTAAACCCAAACGTCAGGACATAACATGGCGTATAAACATAAAACAGGCTGTCGCCACTGGGTGTTAACTTTAATGTCCAATTTTATATATACAGGGAGTAATGGTTAAATTGCCACTATTCTATATCTTTAATTTTACGCATACGCGTTGATATTTTAAGGCCTCAGACTCAACACAGAGGCCTATATCACGTTGTCAGACAAATTCTGAGACCACATTACCCTTTACATCTACTCCCTGACTGCAACCCCCTTGATTATTGTATGTGCGAGAGAGCAACAAAATTCCTTGTCACACCAAAGATGAACTGAAGGCAAGAATTATGGCATCATTTACCAGAAGAATTGCAGGAGATTCCGAAGTTATCTGGCGACCGTGGTTGAAGCCATTGGCGATTTTATTGAATAAATTTATTATCTAGTATTTCAAGATATTTTTGTGTCATTTTGGTAAATATATCTATTTTATTTTTGTGTAATTTAGATTACAATTTATCGATCGCACCCTGAACGTATGATATCAATATATATATATATATATATATATATATATATATATATATATATATATATAATTATGGTAAAACTATATATAATTTTAAAATTTAATTTAAATAGTCAGCGCCGCCTCTCCTTCATGCCCATGTGTAGTCGCATCAACGTAAGCATCGCATTGTTCCGATGAAATCATAAAGAACGAAACGCGTCACATGAAAATTTTTCTCGCGTTGTCACATTTTGACCGTAAGTTCTATGCTAACAGTTTCTTCTCTCGCTCTTCCCGCTTGTAGAACTCTCTCGGCAGCTTTCCAATCAAATTTGATCTACAAAAATTCAAATGCAATGTCGATAGTTATCTTCTGTCTTCTTGATTCCTGTTTTTTTTTTTTTTTTTGTTCTTAATAGCGTTTTTTTTTCTTTCATATTCTCTCACATTCAGTAACCTCTTGCAGCTTCGTGGCTTTATTGCCTTGCTTGGGTTGAAAAGATTAAAAAAATGAGAAATTCTCTTCTGATATTAGTTGCATAATGTCAGTCTTCAGAACTTCCAACATATTACGAGGTCTGTCACTTATTGCGTTCCTGCAATCAATTTGTTTTTATCAATGGAAGGTTTTATTTTTCCATTATCATGGATTGATATAATGAAATATGCGTACACATATGTTCCCCCTCACTGGAATATGATTGGATGGTATCCGTCATAAATATCGACGGACGTGTAGGTGCGTCAAAGAGCCTTAGTCTGAGAGCTAAGTCTATAACGACGCCTATTGGACTACGCCATTGATCTACACTTCTTACCTGCGACTACGACGCTTACCAGTCGATTACTGCTACTGTATTCTACTTGGTTATAGTAGTCAAAACCACTTAGTTACTTCGTTCAAATATATATATTCCGGGGCATTCTTCCATGAAGTCCTGTTGCTTATTCTTTTCTGTGATTGTGTAAATCTGCTTGCATTTGACACACCTGAGAGAGAATGAGTGTCGCATCTGTTCGATCTATGATTAAATAACAAGATGCGTCATACAACATTCACAATAAAAGCGCCTGTAAAAAGTTCTAAAAATAATCTTTTACTCCCCTTTTATATGTGGTGATCAAAAATTTGGCTTTTGAAGAGGATTTTTTCTATTTAGTTGAGAGTAATTTTCAACATGTCCCGGTACTTTATGCTATGTTTGACTTTTGTATCTTCAAGAAATTGTTAAAAATATTTGAACACAAGTCCTCATTACGACATAACCAAGAAAAATATAAAATACTGGAATTTTTGCAAGACGCGTCTTGAAATCCTCGCAGAATTTAGTATTGTTGAAATTATCGCTAACATTTTTTGTTGAGATTTACAAACTTTACATTTCGTTCAATGGCGCAAATCAATCGATGAAATTTGAATCAGCTGAATTGTTTGGAAAAATACTTTGATAAAAACTCTACTCTGCGGTTTAATAATATCTAGTTTCTTTAATTTAATTCTATAGGACCTCATTGTAAACCATATTTTTCAAGAAAATATATTTTTTTCCTTTTTAAGAGCGAAGAATATTTTTTTCGGATTTCTTACTCTTGAGCATGCAACATACAACTAGCCATGTGTAAATGTTTCTTTCTGGAGCCAAATTTCGACCTTTTGAAGCTTTGTGATTTGTTTATAGTATTCGTAAACGCAGAGCGCACTGGAACTGGATTATTGTATGTAAAACTTAAAGAAAAGATACGCAAAACAATATTGCATTTTTGTTAAATATATATTTGTTATTTTAATTTAGTTATTTTAAATTGTTTTAAATTATTAACTTTTTTTTAAATATTAGGAGTATTTTGTATGTTAAATAACAGAACTTTTAGTTATCCCAATACATTGTAATAAGCTATGTTCCCTAGTAAAACCAACTGTAATTTTAAAAATTACAGTTGGTTTTACTAGGAAACCTTTCTTGTTAGCACTTCTCCCCAAAATTTGGTTTTGATCGGTCAATGTATGGCTATTTTAGAGGGTATGACGGACCGACGGATGGACTAACAGTAGTCACAGAATTTTATATATAGATAGATAACATTTGATAAAAAAACTATGATTAAATAGAATAACTTTTCGTGTAATGTGTTTCTTCATTTAGGAAATTATCGGATTAAATTGATGTTTTACATTTGATGCAAGCGCACGTAATAAAAGGGGCGCTGAAAATTTTGAATTTAAATGTTTTTTCTTATATATGTTTTTAATTTAGTTTTGTTTCAATCATTTTTATTATTAAATATTTTACATTATGATAATAGATGACCTGCTGAAAAATATAAGAAAATGGACACAAATTTATTGTAGATGATCTTGCGATGAATACTTTTACAACTTAGTAAATTATTTTCTTTTTAATTAAAGTAGCATTTTTTTTTTAAAATAAAATATTCAATGACAAGAAATTTGTTAAGTAAAATATACAAGAGAAGAGCATAAGAGCTAATTAGTGGAAAATATGCAAATGAAAGATTTAGTAAAAAAAATGTCTTTGAAACAAATGTACCAACTGCTATTAAAAGACAAAATTGAAATAGCGAAGATTTATAATACAATTTCTTTAAAGAAAGAATAAAAGATGTTTTGTTTTCAAAACAAATATACAAAGTTCTTAATGAACATCATTTTTTGTGTTGAATAACGCGAATTGTTTCATAAAGTGAAAAACACTAACAATCTTTTTATACCGTCTTCTTGAAATTGATGTTTAAGAAACAGCCCAACATGAAAATTACAAATTGGAGACACTAAGATAAAAAAAAAGAATAAAACATTTTAAATATATGGGAAGTGTTTTATCAGAGAACGGAAAATGCAACACTGAAATCTTTAACATCAAGATGAGACGCATAATGAGGAAGGAGGGTTTGTAAAATTTAATACTCACAGGGCATATTGAAGACAACTAAGAGAAAAGAAAACAACGCATGAACTACCTCGTGAATTTGAGGAAATGGATGGCGTAACAATGTTTAATTCTGTGTCATCTGTCGGTCTCGAGAGACGATAGACTGGCGCTCAAAGAGTTATGCTTCAGCTGCTGATGGCGGCGCAGCAACTGTCATGGCTCTACACGATCACGTTTTCTTTCCATTGGCGACGCTTCACCCCGGCGGCAAGCCTCAATTTCTTCTCTCCTAATTTCAACCCTCGGTGTAAATCACATTTCCACCTCCCGATATCTATGTCCATCGCCCTCAAGTCATTTTTGAAGACGTCTTTGAAGCGAAGATGAGGGCACCCCCGCCCGCTCCTGCCGGCAGCCAGTTCCCCGTATAGAAGGACCTTCGGAATCCTGCCGTCAGCAGACTGCTGCTTTCCATGTTTTGGTTTTGCGGTGAGGCAACGGTGGAGTGTCCTCTCCAGGAAGCGCCTGGGTAGGGTTTTATGAGAGATCGGCGGTTGCCCAAGCAGAACGTTTCCCACCTCCTCGCCACCGTATTTGTCTAAGGTAAAAGTAGAGGCCAGTAGATCTTGGCACCGGCGTCACCGCAGGAGTTGTCAGAATGAACGTGAAAATAACATAGCGACTCTGGATTTGTCCTCAGTACTTACTTTTCCAAGGTAAAATAACAGAAAGACAAAAGTTATTAAAAGCTTCAAAACACATTGAATTGCTGAAAATCATGACTGCCGACGTCATGAAGTGACGGCTGATAGACAATGAAAAATGGTGAATGTGAAAACATTTTTAGTCATCGAAAAGTTCACGTCTCGGAACGTGACTTCTCACTTTAGCAGAGGGAAGTCAAAAGTGGTTAGGGTTAATTTGGGCGGTTTCCCTTATATAATAATTTTGTCAGCGCAGTAGTAGACAAAAGGATCATATGGCTAACTGCTACTTTCTTTCTGTATTTCATTTTTAAAATTTAATTGTTGTAAATCAATTGCACAATCCACAAACTCGTCTTATCAGTAAGAAGATTGTCACGACCAGACCTGAAAATGATTCAAAATAGTAAGGCAATTTAAGGCAAAATGGTGACACAATTTACTGGTCACATCAATACATTCATCCACTTTGATATATTTTTGTTACGTGCAATAATTTTTAAAAAATTACTCTACTTCCTTCTAAGACCCAACCTCTCGCCTAGCCAGCCTTACATCCAATGTAGCTCTATATTCAATTTGGCTGTGAGCAGTCAGTCAGAGGTTTTTTTCCAAGGATTTTAAGTATTCTATAGATTTATCTTCGGCTTTATATTTATATTTTAAATATATATATATATATATATATATATATATATATATATATATAAATATGAAAAAAAAGTCCGACAAGTATTTTAAGACATTTTTCTATAAAAAGAAAAGCATAATCAGAAAAAATGTGTTAATATATATATATATATATATATATATATATATATATATGTATGTATGTATGTATGTATATATAAATATGATATATATATGTATATATATAAAATATATATAATATATATAAATATGATATATATATGTATATATATAAATATGATATGTATATATATATATATATATATAAATATGATATATATATGTATAAATATGATATGTATATATATAAATATGATATATATATATATAAAAATATGTATATATATATATATATGATATATATATATATATAAATATGATATATATATATATAAATATGATATATATATAAATATGATATGTATATAAATATGATATATATATATATATATATATTTAATTGATTCATTGAGTCTGATAGAAAACCTCAACAGGAAATAGAGGAAGCACTGGACAAATTGTTTCGTCCTATAATTGGGACTCATCAGCAGTGCGCATCCACCACCAAGTATCGAAACCCTATATATATATATATATATATATATATATATATATATATATATATATATATAAATATTTTTGAACTGAGCGATAATTTTGCTGCTAAAACACTAACCAAAACAATAATTTACCCCCCCTCCTGTATTCTATATTATATTGATTTACGATTCCCGTGAGGTACTCGACTTCTAACTTTAACCGTAAGTTTCACCCAGTCTAGCTCTATATTCAGCAGTAACAATTTCTGTTGAAAGAACAGTTTTCATGTACTTCTTCGCTCAATTTACACGTTTTTTTCTAGTGATGTTAACTTAAAGAAGGTAGTTCGTCTGCCTAACTTAATGTTCTTAATATTCTGCATGTTTAAACTCTTTACAACAACGGCACCAGATTTTTCAAATATTTCCTTGTCAGTTCATTGTTTTCTTTTTCATTACTCTTCTATTGTTTTTTAACCATCTCTTTTTGTAGCATTCTTGAAAAACTTTATAATCACATGACCTATTGAAGGCAAGAGAGACAGAGAAAAGCAAATCATAAGCTACCTAACGAGCTTGTTAGAACAAAGATTAAGAGTTATAGCAAAAGGACAAAACTTTACTAAGAGCTAAAAAGGATAGGAAATTGTGGAGAGCCATGATAGGCCACGTTCTGAAAGGAAGGGAGCACATAGGAGAAGATCTAGAAGCTTTATATATATATATATGATTACGAAAACATTCCATGATAAAATATGACAGTTGAACGAAAGAAGCGAAGTTGGATATATAGAATGAGACATATCCCGATATGCCCCTGATAATTCTTTTGGTCGCATCTTTCTACCAAATAACCATTTGACCGAACGTATCTCCAATAATTTAAATGCGTTAAAAATCAAAACTACAATATTACCTACTAGAACTATCCATAGTTTATTAAATAGCACCAGCAAACAACATATTACATCCGATGCTTGCATCTACCAAATCTCATGCAAAAACTGTCACTTAAAATATGTGGGTGAAACATGTAGGTCCGTAAAATCTCGTGTTTTCGAACATAAACGAGATATTCGCCTCGGAAATTTAAACAATGCTATAGTTGTACACACAACTAAAGCAGATCATAATTTCGATTTTGATTCCGTGAAGATTTTAAAATATTTTCATAATAAAAATCTTAGGCGGATTTATGAAGCAGGTATAATATCCATCTCACGCACGGTGAATACTAGACCTGGCTTCTTTAATATTTCCCCTTTTCTAGCGAGATTAATGCTCGACAAGCGTACATATAAATTTTAGATCAAAATAGAATTCTTTTCATTTTTCATTCAAAATACTCAAATTTTAGGAATACGTTTTCACAGCGTCGCCCACGTGACGACAACGTGACCATGTTTTAAACGGAGCGCTGATTTTATAAAACTTTCAGTTATTTGTTTGGATAAGTCTTGTTCTTATGTACATCGTCTTTGTCATGTTGTATTGATAATGTTAATTATATTTTATGAATATGTCCTGAAGATGGTTTATTAGACCGAAACGTCCGACGTTGACATATTAACATTAAAACAGCATAATTGCATATAAGGATTTTTGTTTGTTTTTTCCGTATATTTTTTTTTATATATATATATATATATATATATATATATATATATATATATATAATATATATAAACAGTTTCTTCTATATATTATTATTATTATTATTATTATTATAATGTTCAAAGTCTACATTGAGCTCTCCTGGAATTATATCCTCTTTATCTCTACAAGTATAAACTGGTAATACTGATATATATATATATATATATATATATATATATATATATATATATATATATATATATATATAATGTGTGTGTGTGTGTGTGTGTGTGTGTGTGTGTGTGTGTGTGTGTGTTAATCTATCTGCAAGTTTTGGTGACGTGTAATTTCAGTACAACCTGTTTATTGATCCCACGACTGGAGAGAAGGGTAAATGGAACCCCAGCAGCAAGAACTGATAAAGGGCGGATGAACTCATATCAATGGCGTCAATAGCTTTCCGTGTTTTACAGTCGCGGTTAGTCGACGTTGGTATGTCCTCTCGAGGGCGAACGCATGGGCAGTGTTTTATGAGAAATCGGCGGTTACGCAGACAGAACGTCTATTACCTCCGCGTCACCAATGTTTTCGAGGACAAGGTAGAGTCCAATACGCTTGGCACCGGTGTCGTTGCAGAAGTTACCAGAAGGAAGTTGAATATAACATCAGACTGTCTTATAGAGTCCAGGTCCTGATTTGTTCACAGGGCTTACTTCCGAAGACTTACCTATGATTGGGTATGGCCGTGGTTTAAATTCAGTGTTCCTTCGTTTAAATCAGGAAATGTCATTGCATAAATATATTTGAAAAGAGAGTATGGGTTAGGCACGGTTAGAGTAATGGACAGCGGCTCGGATTGAGGAATCGGAGAGGCGGGATCGAATTCCGATGGAAACCATTGGATTCACTTACGTGCTAATACTCTTGGGAAAGGTATGAATCCTCTTCCCAGCTATGGGTAAATAGCAGGACAGATCGGGTTCTATAGCTTTGGATGGCAACTGGTCTACCGCAGAAAGTAATGGCAAACTACTGTCTCGTCAGTCATGTATCGAAAGATAAATGATCGCATAAGCGTGTATCCCGCATGGCACATAACTGACTGATGGATTATTTTGGAAGAGAGATTGCAGAGACCTACTTAAAGAGATATTGAAAATGAACATATTTGTTTCAATATTTTTTTTTTTTTTCAATTTTTATTTTTTATTTATTTTTAATGGTGGGTGGAACTCTTATTGAAATGCGAAAGAAAACAGCTTCTGGGGAAACGGCACGGAAGAATGGAACAATATTAGCACCGCTACAATGACGACGACAGTAACAAAACTACATTCTGAATAAACAAGGACGCTCCCAAAGTAGGTCCCCATTTCCCCATACAGCTGCACTCATGCACATAAAATAACACATCCAAATACATGAACCAACAGATCCACGTGCTCACCCGCACACGCGCATCCGTGCAACTGCATAGGCGCATTCATACACATGCACACACGTGTTTATTGATTGTTTCAGACCGTGGGCGATTATGATTCCCAGCAGCTGAAATGATCCAGACTGACGTTTTCAAAAATCATTTCTGATGATTGGTTATTTGGGAGAAATGGGGCGGACCAGGAACTTATACAATCTTGCAAACACAAACACACATTTTTTTTAATGATTTCACCCGAAGCAAGGAAATAAAGCCACTAAGACGCAAAAGTTTACTGAGAATTAAAAAAAAGAAGAAAATGCTATTAAGGAGAGAGAACAATTGATATAGTATTTCAATTTTTGAAAATCAAAGTTGACTGGGAAGCTAGAAGCCGGAAGAGAGTTGAATGTCCGAGGGGAGGAACTATTGGTTCGGAACTTAAGATTAAATCACGCCATTTCAACAGTAAAATGAAGAAAACTTACCGCCAACTTGCAGGGTGGTCCAAAAGTCTTGTCACTGCCAATATAATTTTCCATTTCAACGCACTGTGGGAGTATTATCAAGCAGAGAGTTTTACATGAACGATGCCAGTTGAAGAACGTCGTTCGAAGAGCCTTTGCAATAATCAACAAAGTAAAATATCACACAGAACATGGCGCCGCATCATTTTGTCCCACGAAAATGTTGGTGTTCATGCAGACCTTCACGATGTGTGAGAGCGTCAGTGAAAGTGAATAAACTGAATCCAATACATGTCATTTGTATTGCTTCTTATTCTCTTAATCTCATTAATTTTGGGTGACAAGACTTTCGGACCACGCTGTATTTCGGAAGAGAGCATTTGAAAATTTACCCGAACTCAGTTGTCAGTTCTTTCTGGGGAGTAAGCTGGCTTTCAAATAACTTCTTTTTTTTTTATCTCTTTTCTTGTCCCTCGTCTTTTGACCACTCTTCACGATAACTATATATATATATATATATATATATATATATATATATATATATATATATAGAAAATATATAATTTTACATATATTTTATATATCAACAAACAGTATTTCTAAATACTGTTTGCTGATATCTAAAATTATACAAAATTATATAACATTATATCATTCTGTCGACATGGAAAAACACTAAATTCTTTGTGTAGACGTGACAGCGTCAACAAATCCTCGTCCGATGAAATCCTAACGAATGAAACAAAAACTTTTCCAGTTTGTCATATTTTTGTATATATATATATATATATATATATATATATATATGTGTGTGTGTGTGTGTGTGTGTGTGTGTGTGTGTGGTGGTGTCTCGATACTCGAACATAATGTAATTTGCTATTTCAGATGGCGGCCACAAAAATGGTGTTCATACATATCGTCTCATTGAAAGGGAATAAACCAAATTTGCTAAATGTGCTTTGTATTACTGCATTACTTATTCTATTGTTCTCACATTTTGGTAGGTGGGTGACAAAACTTTTGGACAACCTGTAATACTGCGCTGAAATTATTTATAGAAAAGCCACAGAGAAGCTACGTTATTTAAAAAAGAATAAGCCCAAACGTGTACTTCAGAACAAGAGCTGCATTTGATAAAATAAAAGAAAAAGTAGAGAGAGGTTCGTGATGTTTTGTCTGGGTATAAGAGACCGTAGGGTGGAAAATGCTTCATCTTAAGACTCCATAAACGCTTTTGGACTGTGTCAAGGGTGGAAAGCCAGGATTGAACAGCTTCAGCTTGATATGGCAGCAACGTTACATTTTGGGTTTGATCTGACTAATGTAAAGACAGCATATTCGAAGAAGTCAAGTCACTTTCTGAAGTAGTACAAGGAATCGACCATTTTACTATCAGATTTCCTGATGGATCGTTTAGAGTTCCACCTGAGGTTTGGATTAAACATGAGTTCCAGGAGATGTTCAAATCAAGGCGTCTCATTGGAAGACTGCTTACCACCAAAGACTAGTCTACACTCCTATTTAACCCGTTGCTGATCGCAACCAAGATGGAGTTGTACCTTTTCCAAGAGCATAGTGCGAAAGTGAACACTATTGACTAAGCCGTAATTTAAATTCTATTCAACTATTTCAGTTACCACGCAGTTATTACTTATAGTTATTTTCTCCATTTTCTGTGACTTAAATGTAACAACAAACTAGAGAAATTGCGCTATACTTGTGGCAACTTGTGGTGTTGGGAGAGACTATCCCTAGAGCTGCCTATTCTATGTTCAGTTTTCTTATCGCCCATACTAAATACTAAGTTGCTATAGCAAAGGTTCTTAAGATAGTCGCAGGAGGATGATTTATGTGGTATAAAAGTCAGGAGAATTCAGGCAAGATAAGTAACATTAAAAGAAATTGATTAATGCTTTTGTCAGATTTTGAGTTCGGTCTAGCGATGGCATTTTTCCTGATGATAACCTTAACGCCAATAAGAGATTGTATTAAGAAAGAAAATAAGGAAGGAACATTCGCACCTATCAGACCCCCCAAAATAGATGGAATCTCGTAAATATTTGGAAATTGGCAATAATAATAATAATAATGGAGAATATGCAACTTTTATAGGATGAAACCTGTAAGAAACTGGTACGAACATAATCCAAAGATGGTTGCAGAGGTAGGACCTGTAACCTTTATATGGGGCCTTAGAATGCACACAGACAGGGCAATCAAAGATAATCGCTCAGGCATTGTGATCAAAGACCACAAGAACAGAATGTATCTTTGAAGATCTTCAAAAAATTATCAAAATACAAGAATCTTTGTGTGGAAATCTTAAAAATGTGGCACATGAAGACATCAATATTTGGAGCCTTTAGATTGTTTGAAAAAGGTTCCGATAGAATCATTGAAGGGATTCCTGGTAGCCAATGCCTTAAAGAAATACAAAAAAATGTACTTACGAGTACAGTTCACACATTACGAAGACTTTTTTTTATCTCTGTAAAATGTGCGTGATATTAGTTTTTTGTTGTTTATTAAATCATCAGTGGAAAATGTAATGAAGTCCTTTCTGAACTTAGGTCTCTGGTTGGGACTCGGAAGGAAATTTGGATACAATAGAAATCGAGGGAAATAATAATAATAATAATAATAATAATAATTTGATTGTCAGTTATATGACTATAACTAGTTAGCTATATGATATGTCCCGGAAAGGGATATATTTGATCGAAGTAGCTAATTGGTTTTGGCTACTATAACCAAGTAGTACACGGTAGCAGTAATCGACTGGTACTCGTCGTAGTCGCAGGTATGAAGTGTAGACCAATAGAATAGCCAATGGCGAAGTCCAATGGGCGTAGTCCAATGGGCGTAGTCCAATGGGCGTCGTCATTGACTTAAACTCTGTCGTACCTACACGTCCGTCTGTATTTATGACGGACACCAGCCAGTCATATTCCAGTAAGGCATATTCCATTATATCACTATATCCCCTAGGGGATAATGCATTGTGTATTCTTTTCATGGGCGGGGGTATAAGGAGAGCATCGTCGTCGTGTGTCGAAAGTATCGACCTTTTAAGTTCGAAGGATAAGGTTAAGAGCGGAACTTGAACGTCAGATCAAGATACTTGGGAACACCTTCAATCGGAGACCATCTCAGGATATTTCCAGGCGCATATCACCTGCACTACTTTTATTAAAACCACTCACCATATTACGCACATTTGGCTGTGTGTCTTGTGCTTGCTATACCTTTATCAGCCTGGCTGTTATGATGGTTATATTGGGCATCGTATATTTGTACCCAGGCGTCATTTTGCTGGCGTGTTCCGCTTTCACTCAATAATAATGATAATGTGAACAAGACTTGAAGCCACTCACTTAGATGTCATGCGTGATACACGCTTAGGTGATCATGTATCTTTCGATACATAACTGATTTTTCCCCGCAGTAGGTTGCCATTTCTTTCTGCAGTAGACCAGTTACCATCCAAGGCTATAGAATCCGGTCTGTCTTGCTACTTATCCATAGCTGGAGGCGGGGAAGAAGAAGGGGGTTCATACCTTTATAGGTTATTAGAAAGAAAGTGAATGTAATGGATTCGACTGGAATTCGAACTCGGCTCTACCGATTCTTCAATCCGAGCCACTATTCATTACTCCACTAGTAAAAGGTATCTTTTATAACAGTATTACTAAAATCAGAATATTTTGATTCTTTCTCGTTTAATCTTTCATGATGCTCTAAACGAAACTCTATAGAACGTCACCAGATACAACTGGAACGGAAAAACGATATTTACAACGAATACTGAAGAGTTTTTTTTAATCACTTCAGCCCAAACAAGGCGGGAGTGCCCCTAGTACCGCATGGGGTGACAGAGAGTGAATTTGGGAGAAAAGACAGTGCATAAGGGGATTGAGGAAAAAGATGAACAGGGTTCAAGACGACAGAAGATAGCGATTGAGGATGTATTTAAATTTTTGAAGATTATAATTATCAGAGAAGCAAGTAAACGGGAGGAAGTTCCACAAGTGGGAAGTGCGAGAAAAGAATCTGTTGGAGGAGAAGTGGCGGTTGCATTTAACTATTTCAACAGTGAACGGATGGGACATAGGTAACAATTTATTAGTACGCTTAAATTAATGCAGTCGGGGCACAAGGGGAAAAAAATCTCCTCAGAGCAATTGCCATGAAAATATGTGTAGAAAAGACAGAAGGAAGCCGCGTCACATAAAGGAGAATTGCTGTCATTTGATTTCCACTGAAAACCGCAAGTCACTACTAATGTGAAAACTCAAAAGTAAAAAAAAAATGATAAAGAATACTGAGGGAAGTGCTGGTGTCGTGAGAAGACTTGCTGTCACTTGATCTCTCTGAACCCCACCAGGCATTACTAGTGTGAAAACTCAATGAGTAAAAATAATGAAGATATACTGGGGAGAATGCTGGTATAGTGAGAAGAATTCCTGTCACTTGATCTCACTGAACTCCACCACGCATTACTAGTGTTAAAACTCAATAAGTAAAAATAAGTAAGAATACCGATGAAGGTGCTGGTATAGTGAAAAGAATTCTTGTCACTTGATCTTACTGAAAAACCACCAATCATTACTAAGGTTAAAACTCAGCTAGTAAAACTAATAAATATATACTGAGGAAGGTGCTGGTATAGTGAAAAGAATTCCCGTCACTTGATCTCATTGAAACCCCACCAAGTACTACTAATGTGTAACCTCAATGTTTTCAAATAATAACGAACTGAAAATATTAGAAAACGATAAAAATTGAATGCATTATAAAAAGAAACCAGTGGAATCCTTTTTTTTTCAATTAACCGCGTAATCTCCCAGAATTTGCATTCTCTTGAGTCACAGCCGATTTTGGTCGCAAATTGAATAATAACAGAGAAGAAAAGAAAGCAGAAAATCCAGTTCCAAATCTCTTGAAAACAAAACGGGCAACCTTTTTTTTTTTCTTTTGGCTTTTCAGTGAATTTTACTTTCTTTTTTTTCTGTTCTTTTTCGATCTCATTATCTAGTTAATCACTGAAATCTTGGATTATTCAGGTCTGTGGTTTGCATTTCAATCTCTCATTTGTAATCAGCTAAAATAAAATATTTATAAATAAAATATGGGTGTTCTACATTTCTCAAGAACGGATCTTATTTCAATTTGGGAAATGCCTGATCGAGAGGAAAATAGAAGTTGAAGATCTCATTTTCTCCCAGCTTTATTATCGCCTTCATTGTTTATTTTACTGTATTGTTTTTTATACTAAATTTCAGACAATGCAAGGCTCAAGAGTCACTCAAGATAGCGGGTTACAGTCAAAATATTAATGATGACAGAAGTGTGTGATATGAATGTGTAATGTTGCTTTAGTAACATCTAATATTACAAGATGAAATTTTTCTCCCTTTGTAGGTCAGGCGTTTATATGACTTCTTGATATCTGGTTGTCTTGTATATGCTTATTCTAACTTCAGCTGTATTGACTTCTTTGTTTCTGTTGATGTTCGAATCTATACTTGACGACTTTAAGGTTATCATCATTGTCAGTGTCCGGGGTTTCTGAAGTGACACCGAGTAGAAAATAAACTCCTTTGATAAGTTAGTACATATTAAGGTCACCACAGATCAACTCTTCTTAGATCAAGGTTCGATTACTACTTTTGGTAGGAGAGATAACGACTGAACTTTGCCTTGAAGAGGTCAAGATTGAATCTGTTACACATAGATGCAGTTCTTGGGGGAAAAACGCTGAGTAGAATATACTTCTTACATAGGGAAACATGGGGAAAAAGAGGATGATTTGACTCAGTGTAAGTAGCACAACATATAAGGCGTCGAAGGTTGAACTGGTGGAACAAAAGAATGGAGTTTATTTGAACATTTGCCATAGGCGCTCTATAATTAGGGATTTGTCTTACATTTCTATAGGGTGTTCCAATAAATTGGACCGATTTTAAATGTGAATTAAGTTTAAGCGTCTAATGATTTTTTTCTTTTTCTTTCAGATTTAAGAACTTAAGTCTTTGGCAATTTCAACCAGGGAAAGATTAGCAATCAAACAACGTGTTAAAGTTATCGAAGCCTATTACAAAAATGAACGTTCAAACAGAAATATATTTCACGCACTTCGCAATTTTTTGGTCAACACCGAGAGTACAATTTGTCAGATGTGAAAACACCATTACTTGCTCGTTTACGCCGTTCAGCTGAAGACATTGCTGCAGTGCACGAGAATATGGCCGAAAATCCAGACACCTCTATTTGTCATCGCGCGCAGGAACTGAACCTCTCTACAACAACGTTTCATCGAATTTTGACAAAAGATGTTATCTCTTCATGCTTACAAAATTCAACTGACCCAAGAACTGTCACCTGTTGACAGTTTGGAGCAAGGTACATTTGTCAATTGGGTGCATGAGCAAAGACAAGCCGATGAAAATCTTTCGCAAAAAATCCTCTTTAGTGATGAAGCCAATTTTCATCTTGATGGATTCGTTAATAAGCGGAATTGTCGCATTTCGGCTGATGGTAACCCAAGGAAGATTGTTGAAAAGCCACTGCATGCACAAAAGGTCACTGTTTGGTGTGCATTTTTTTGCTAGCGGAAGAGTTGGGGCGTATATTTATAAATTTGAACGTCCATTTTCGTAATAGGCTTCGATAACTATAACACGTTGTTTGATTATTAATCTTTCCATGGTTGAAATTGCCAAAGACTTAAGTTGTTAAATCTGAAAGAAAAAGAAAAAAAATCATTAGACGCTTAAAGTTAATTCACATTTAAAATCGGTCGAAGTTATTGGAACACCTATATAAACCTATGTGTGTGTTTTATAGACAAATTAAAAAAAAAGATGGCAGTAACTCTTTATAAAAAAAAAAAAGATTCAATGTATGAGGTGCATTCAAGCTGTTTTAATATATTCTTTGGTGAAGTAATTATGACTTTCAAAATTTATTGTAATTTTAGTATATAATTACTATACATCTAATAAGTTGACTTGCCAATTTCCTTATACCAAATTAAAGAAGACGTCTGTAATAGCTCTTTGGACACACCATGCTGTACACTGTTTGTCACCCGACCTGGGTATGACGTTAAATTACATCCGCGTCCTGGGTAAGACGATAAACTACGTCCAACAGCAAGACCTCTGATCAGGAGGTTTCGAGGAGCGTTGAACCACCTCTTAATTGCTGGTGTTCCCAGGTTCACCCTGACCCGGGGTGGTAGCACCTGTTTGGGTCCCAGCTATGGGCAAATAGTTAATCTGGGGTCAAAACACTATGAAAGTGTAAAAATAGTTTTTAATACCAGAAATACTTTGTAAAAAAAAGTTATTACCAGAAATATGTTTTTAAAGAAAGAATTATTACCAGCTATACATTTTTGAAAAAAGATATTACCAGCTACACTTTTTGAAAAGAAATTATAAGCGATACATTTTTGAAGAAAAAATATTACCAGAAATAGATTTTTGAAAGAAAAAAATTACCAGCAGTACATTTGAAAAAAAATATTACCTGCAATAAAAATTTTGTCGGCATTAAATAACACATTGAGGTTGATATGCCGTAAAACAAGCCAAACCAAACCAAACTGCTTGTCAAAGCGGACAAGTTTGCAGAATGCAGTCATGACGTGAAGACAGTTTGGAAGCTCGCTATGGAATAAATCTTGGTGTTAAACTAGGCACAAATGCTCCAGACTGCTTATGGATTAACCTGGATTAGCCGAGGATCTGATTTCCGCTAGCAGAAGCTGTTCAAGGACGATGGAGATGATGTGAGAGACGATGAGCGATGTGGGTGGGGGGAATCTTGTGAATGTGGACATCAAAATATCAAAGCTGGTTGATAAAATTCGCAAATTTCTGGATGAAGATCGTTCATCTAGCCATATGCAAATCTCCACTTTATAAATAGCAGTTGATACAGCTGGAGGCTAAACTAATCTTAACTATGAAGACAAAACTACTAGAGAAATAGTCGTGAATACCTTCTATTGATTACTATATCTCTATTAGTTTCGTCTTCAAAACAGTTTAGTCTCCAGCTTAAGTTTTTACTAATTATAACATGAAAATTTGCATGTGAATGCAACATTGTCCCCTACATTTGTTTTCCTTCCTATGTGTCCACAAATTGTCCTTTTGTCATCTAATGAGGGCTGGGGAGGAAGGAACGACTCAGGTTCTACGACTTCTTTTTTTCTTCTTCACTTTCTGCTGTTGTTTTCTTTTTCATCATTTTTCTTATATGTCTCCTCTTTTTCCTTGCCGTCTTCAGTCCCAGAATCAAACCTACTAGAGAAATACTAGTAAATACTTTTAACTAATTATAGTTTACAACATTCGTCATGTATCTCTAAAGACATACAGTTTGAGTGTTGGTTTACACAGAATTATTCATGAAGATCAGAACATGCACAAGAATTGTGCAGAGTTTATTCATGGGGTGCTAAGTGACAGACAGAAAAAAAGATGGTTGATGGCCATTAAAACTGTCCCTTACCCCCCCCCCCCTCCACAGTCCAGACCTTGCTGTCTGTGACTTTTGGTTGTGGACTTTTAGTTGAGAATAATCTCATGGGCAGTTGTTTTTAAGACATTGAGAAGATGAAGGAGGCTGTGACAAGGGTCATGGGCATCTTCATTTTTAGGTTTTCACGTGAGGCAAATGCGTTGCAGTCAGAGGTTCCTACTTTGAAGGAGATTAGTGTTTTGTACTTCTTTGAAATTAATAAATGTCTCTCCTGAAAAAGTTTCAAATCTTCTGGAACACACCTCCTATGTTAAATATTAATTATAATTACAGCCTGCAAATGACTCAAAAACTAATTATTGTGCAACGGGGCCTCCATGTATGATGATTATTGAACATTTCTGTATTCCTCGTTTCACTGTTATTATTGTTTAACTTTTTTTTTAATTAAATTCACCCCAAGCAAGGTGAAAATGCTACTAAGATGCAAAGGACTACTGGGAGTTATAAGGGACGAAAAGACTTTAGAACAAGAAACCCCAGCCTAAACAGAAAACAAGGGATAAATGTCTACTATTGTTCAGAAGATAGCGGAGGGTGTCAAACTGACGATAGGTGAATCTATCTACTCCTATTGAGATTTTTTTGAGGGACGAGAAGGTAAAGGGGTCTGTGACAGGGGTCCTGGACACCTTCACTTTGAATAACTTCCATGTACATTGAAATGAGAGGATTCTACTTTGAAGGAGATTAGTGTGTTGTACTTCTTTGATATTAATAAATGTCTCTCCTGAAAAAGTCTCGAAACTTCTGGAATGTATCTCGTACGTCATGATAATTTGATTCACTTTGTCCGTCAGATAATTTGAGGGCAAAAAACTATGAAAGAAAAACTGACAAAAACGCTTATAAAAATGTTTCGATTTGACGCCACACTGCAAATCGACTTCATTTCTCATCTTCGGTACGACTTTTTGTTCTCGTGCCTATCTGCTCTCAACTCGCTTTTTTGTCTCTTCAGCCTCCACAGAGCCACCCTGTGATCTTATAGTGCAACAGGGATACATATGGTTTTGTGTTCAGAGTTATTCTTTCATGATATTAACTGTTAACCACAGCTAGAAATTTCAGTCTACCCTTTTTTTTTTAATCTCTACTTGGCGGGAAAAGAAATTCATACATTTACTAAGGGTATTTTTTGAAATTGAATGCAACAATATATACAGAAATTCGAACACTGCTCAGTGGATTCGGATCCCGAGATTTTAACCATGACACTTATCCTCACGTCACAATAAATAAATAAATAAGAAATGGTCGATTTTGCCCATATGTTTGTTCACATCATCATATATAAAAGCAAAATAAGAAAATGATTAGAAAAAGATAACAATAAGAATCAATTGATTGTTTTTTTTTACGGCTTATCAATCTTTTGCAGGTTACTTAAAAAAAGAAATTATAAGATTGTAAGAAATACACTTGGAGATAATAAAGATTTTATTGATACAAATCCGACTAAACAATCAATCCATAGTTGGGGGTAGAATGATTAAATTCATTCCTTTCCCAAGTGTCTGTGCGTGTGAGTAAATATAAGGAACCCAACTGGAATTCGAACTAGTCTCTCCGACTTCTAAATCCGAGTCTTTATGCATTACACCACTACCACATCCAAGCTCTGGTATCCGCAAGCAGTCACCCACCTAGGGACTGACAAGGCTTGACGCTGCTTAACTTTGATGATCATACGAGAAACGATGTTTTAACGAGAATCAATTGAAGTAATAGTGAAGAGATATAAGTCAATGTTTAATGTAATATGTGAAAAGTGATTGGTAGTTAGAGGTTCATAAAAGGAAACAGTAATAAAATAATGAGAATTGTTTTAACCATTTCACCTTAAGCAATAAGGTAATAAAGCCACTAAGGCGCAAGAAAGTACTGAGTGTGAAAGAATATGACAAAAAGAAAGCGTTATTAAGGAGAGAGAACAATAAAATAAAACATTATTAAGAGGAGATAACAATAAAAGAAAACGTTATTAAAGGGAGAGAACTATAAAGAAGACAGAAAACTTGAGAAACTTGACTGGAAACAAGAAAGCGGAAGCGTTTCATAAGCAATAACTGCGAGAGAAGAAACTGTTAGCATAGAACTTACGGTTACATTTAGGCATTTTAATTGTAAAATGATGAAACCTATGTTCAAGCCTACTCATTTAATTGCCATACATGATACATGCTTGGTTGATTGTGTCTCTTTCGATTCCTAACTGCGTTGGCGGAAGACCTTCCCGCAGTAGGCTACCATTTCTTTCTGCCAATCTAGTACTGAGCTTAAATTCGTAAAGTCGTGGTACCAAAGATGAAATCTGATCAGAACAATTACCATGAAAAGACTTATAGAAAAAGCACAATGAAGCTACGTTACGGCACTGGGAATGTGATTGAAGCCTAGATGCCAGGTCAAGACTAATAATATTGCAGATTCTTCTTGGGATTTTATAAAAAATCTCTAAATAGATATTTTAAAAGATGTTAGATTAAAATGCATTAAATATTTAAATTACGTTTTTTTTACGTTTCGTGTAAGAATATATATAGATATCGAGCATCCTGAGCAGTGTTATGCATTTCATAAGATGTTTGACTGGGTTGCTACAGTGATTTCCGTGGCCTAAACTAAAGCATCCATAGCTACAAGGTAGCTTCCTATGATAACGAGAATGTAGATTCGCTGCCAGCCGAATTTTCGTATTTTCCAATGATGTTCTTTGTCAATTATTTCAGCCCCAATCTTACGGTGGCCGTGATCTCCCTTTTCGCTGCATTTATGGTCAGAGAGTTGAGGTACGAAAGTGAATTAACTGAAACTGAGATCTTCAGAAGATTCATGGTAGGCGGAACTAGTACAAGTCCCCCCCTCCCCCGCCGTAGACTAAATAAAGTGTTCGGTTCGAAATTCCATCATATATCACATGAAGAAGGCTGTAGCGTACAACGGCTGAAACGTCGTGAACATGACAATAAAGATGAGAGGAACAGTTCGAAGAATGTAAATATTGTAAATAGTCATCTCATCTCAGAAATATAGATTGATCATGAAGAAGACCGGAGCGTACAACAGCCGAAACGTCGTGAATCTATATAATACTAAAAGTCTGTAATTGCTTGCGTGCTTGTATTGACCGTCCGCACGTCGGAGCATAATGATTTGAGTTAATTTGATTTAAGCGAATAATATTTAAAAATACATGTTCTTTTTTATACAGTAAGTATATTTATTTTAAATTTCTTCAAACAGACAATTTTTTAATTAAAATATTTTTAAGTTAAAGACAGCCACAAAGAGATGCCGCTTTGCTGTTTTGTCCAGTTGTTTGTAGAGTAATTATTTACATTTCAGCTTTCTTTAAACAAGCAATATTTTTAAATGTTTAAAAATATTTTTGGCATATTTAAAAAATATTTTCAAGTGAATATGATTTAAAAATATTTTAGGCATATTAAAAAATTATTTTTAAGTTAATCTGATTTTAAAAAAAATATTTTAAGTGAATAAGATTTTAAAATACGAGTTGTTTATAGAGTAAGTATTTTTATTTCAACTTTCTTCAAACAGATATTTTTTCATGTTGAAATCAAATTCAATGTTTTATAACCTGAACTGACAGTGACCCAAAGGGGCCACGGGCAGTCTAGTATGACAATAAAGATGAGACCAACAGTACGAACAATGTAAATAGCATAAATAGTTACAACACCTCACCTCAGAAATATAGACAGATTCTGAAGAAGGCCGGATCGTACAACGGCCGAAAAGTCGTGAATGTAACAATAAAGATGAGGACAACAGTCCAAACAATGCAAATATAAACAGATAGTAGATTTTGTATAAATCTATACAGTAGATATGCATGACATCGAGACAAAAACATTGATTTGTCACCTTTAAACGGATTTTTATGAAATAGGCAAAACTTTTCTTAATTATGTTAATTTTACCGGGAGTGATTAGCGGTATTTTTTTTTTCAGAAAACAAGTTTTTGCATTTTCGTTCGTGATGTATGGTCGCTGATAGAATGTCTTAAGCAGAGAGATGCCGAACAAAGGCCATGTCAAAATACTGGCCCACCAGCGAACATTTCACCTTTTAATTAGTTTCTTCTTAAAAAAAAGAATGTGTTTTTGCGAAAAGTGATCTTTATTATTACAGAAAGTATAAAATGGCAAAGTACAAAATATCAAAGTATAAAATGTCAAAGTACAAAATGTCAAAGTATAAAATGTCAAAGTACAAAATGTCAAAGTACAAAATGTCAAAGTATAAAATGTCAAAGTACAAACTATCAAAGTATAAAATGTCAAAGTATAAAATGTCAAACTACAAAATATTAAAGTATAAAATATCAAAATATAAAATGTCAAAGTAAAATATCAAAGTAGTATAAAATGTCAAAGTATAAAATGTCAAACTACAAAATATTAAAGTATAAAATATCAAAGTATAAAATGTCAAAGTACAAAATATCAAAGTATAAAATGTCAAAGTATAAAATGTCAAACTACAAAATATTAAAGTATAAAATATCAAAGTATAAAATGTCAAAGTACAAACTATCAAAGTATAAAATGTCAAAGTACAAAATATCAAAGTACAAAATGTCAAAGTACAAAATATTAAAGATGGTGATGTGCCTGCTTAATATCGTTCGCCAATGTTCTTTAATATTCTGCATCATTTCTTCCTAAGCAAATTCTTCAAACATTTTTTTTTAAATTTTTCTCAAATCTTTTTTTGCCACATTCTTGACGTATTCTTTTTCTTATTAATTCAAGTTTTCAAGTTTTTGTTCACCTCAGGTGTGGCCGAGTCAAGTTAGTGTATTTCTTCAACCAATGCTTTTATCCACAAGGCCATTGGCATGGTCGAAACAACAGATCGAACAATGAAGAGTATATAGTTACAATACCTCATCTCAGAAATTTAGACAGATACTTTGTTTATTCTTGAGATACGAAGATATCCTCATAAGAGAATTCAAAATCTCAAGGAAGGAACGTTTTTTCATGTGCAGTGGAAAGACCATGTATCTGGCCACAAGTGATTCTTGAAATGTATTTGATGCCTTGTTTGCTTGGTACACGAGATGTTTAGTGTCTAAGTGATAAACTTAATCAAAGAATTATGTAGGTTATCCTGGAGTGGGATTGGAGTCTGTGGATTCATTAATTTAGGATAGACGCTATTAAAATTGCATCGCCAAGAATTCCTGTAAGCATTCTACGTTACCGAAATCCATAAGAGACGAGAATCATTCTAAAGAAATACTGTATTCTTTTCGTGACACTCCCTTTTATGCGGTGAGGGGGGGCAGCTAATCGACTAGGAGTAGTCATTAGCTTCCCATTGAACATGATTTTCAACAAAGGCTGCTTCTTTTCAAATACCGATTCCCTTATCAAAGGCATGAATTTACATATCCCTGTACCATCACTGCCGCAATGGTTGATGGACAAGAGACAGAATATGTGTGTTGTTGAGATAATTAACTAGGGTAGAGGTTCTCAAACTTTTTTTTCTATGGACCTCATTTTTTAAATTAAAATTTTCTCGCGCCTTCCCAAATTTTATGTGATAAAAAAATAAGAGCGGGTTAAAGGTTAAAGATAACCACGGTTTTAAAGTCAGAGAGTTATCATTGATAACACTCTCCTCCAATTTGCGAACCCTAGAAATTATATTCTTAATACTTGATATAATACAAAATATCATAATGATAAAATCAGTCAATAAGTATTTATACTGGGACTCGTGCTTGAAAGAACAAGTATTTCCCGAATACTTAATATCCGCGACTGGGTGAACCCGCGGATACGATTAAATTCCAGGACGTAAAGATCCGACCGTCAGGCTTTCACAGAATACCTTTTTGTCTGTGAGAATTTTGAATTTGTATCTACTTTCACAGATTACTGCTACGATTTCGACGGGCTATTTTCAACGTAACCAGTACCACACCATGTTGAATATTGACGAAATCGAATCTTCCCATCTTATATATATATATATATATATATATATATATATATATATACAAGTCTACCACTGCTGTCAATGACTACCTATTTTTATCTCATTCTAAAGACGGATCGATAGATAAATAAATCATATAAAGATAGATATTTTTTTATCAATTGGATGGGTTCGTAGTTTGCAAGTGATACTTATTAAACTAGCTGCTCCTCTGTTCGACCTTCCGTGTCGCATTTGCTGAGTTCTGGCTCATTTCCTAACCCATCAATCCTCAAGAGCACGAAACTAATTTGAACGGAAACAACTGGCTGTTGTTTCTTGTCTCGTGTTCCCAACATTAAAAAAAAAATTCTTTTGTAGCAACCAGCAAATTCGTAGCAACTCCCCACACATTGTCCGTCTCCGGTATACGTAATCGAATCTTTCACCTGATGCCATTCCTTCTGACAGATATTAATTTGATTTTAGGATTCGTGCAGAAGGGGTAAAACTTGAAAGTAGCCCTGTGTTCGCACTGTCATTTGAAGTGGCTGTACAAGGTGTTTGTATATATATCCCGTCTTTTTTTTATTTTGGGATTTAATTTAAAAATAACTAAATGTCTGTAACAATGAAAAACATTAAAGTCAGGGATCGGTTAGCATTTATGAAAAAAGGAATTATTTCCTTCTAATCCATGGACATTTCAGATTTAAATCCTTACAGCGTAGAAATTTAAGTGGAATAATAAAACAAGCACACTCGGAAAGAGTTGAGAATATTCCACATACTTCTGCAAATCGTTATTTCAATGACCAGGAAAATTTTAAAAAAAGCTGTTTAAATAAAACGAACTTAGTCTATAAAGTATGGCGATTTTCTAAGCAAGACCGGAAGTGTGGATAGCTCAGTGAGGATCGAACCCACTATTCAGTCGTAATTGAACAAGCGAAACACGATTGTACACCATTACATTACGAAGTGCCCAATGATTTTTTAAACGTAGCCTTGATGTGACAGAGGGCTGAAAGTATGGAGCACAGTGAAGATTAAACTCACTATTCAGTCATAAATAATCTAGCGAGACATGTTTGCTAAACCTTACACCATGTCAAAATGTCCACAATCTGTCAAGTATATTGAACTACCGAATGAATATGTGGGATAGAATATACGTTCCATGCTTGAAAGTTATTCTTCTTGGATGTGGTCTGAACATTTCAACATTGTCTACATCTTTCTTTAAAAAAGGGATCTTTCTATTCTTTTCAACATCACACGTTCGGTCCATGACATCCTTAGCATCCTTCTGTAGAACCACATCTCCGTCGCCTCGAGTCTCTTCTTCATCTTTGAGGAAATCGTCCAACATCGTAAAGAAGGTCAGATGTTATGTAGCAGCTCAGTATTCTTTTCTTTGTTACCAAAGAATTGGTACCACAGCGATAAAAAAAAAGAAAAGAATTAAAAACCTATTCTATGCGCCGTGTTATTTCAGTAGTTGGGCGATCATGGCTCTTCACAATTTCCATTCGTTTGTAGATCTTAGTAAATTTTGCCTTTGTACTCTATCTCTCCTAATGCCTGTTTTGCCAACCATTTACCCAAGCTCGTTAGTCAGGGGTTATGTTCTGCTTTTCTGTGTGCCTCTTTCCTTCAATATGTTCTCTGTGTTTTATATCCCATATCAGAGAAGCAATGAATATCAGACGATAACCAGTATTTAATAAATTAATAAAGGTACAAATAACTTATTTTTCGACTGAATTTATCTGACCCTGACAAGCGGTGTGTTCACAAAACATGAAGTTTCTCAAAATACATGTCATTTGAACATCTATCTCTATCTATCAAAGGCAGGGTGTGTGTGTGTGTGTGTGTGTGTGTGTGTGTGTGTGTGTGTGTGTGTGTGTGTGTGTGTGTGTGTGTGTGTAACGAATGCACGGCCGCCATTTTCGACGGATTTGCACCAACATTTACATGCACATGCTCCAAGTTAGCGGGAAGGCCAAGACCGACTTTGCATTTCCCAACTCCCATCGATAGTGGAAATAATCGATTTTTCATGCTTCTACGGCAGTTTTCATGAAGTTTGCGGACATTTTCTACTGGCCAGAGTGATAGCTGGTTGCCACGAATAGGCAGGAAGATTCTATTGACGAGCGTGAGAACCAACAGATGACTGACACGAATGTTAACTAGCATGCTAGCTGCAAAAAAAAATCGATAGCTGCATTCGTCACAAGTGGGAAAAATTTACTCCAATTGTATCATTCGCTTGCTTAAACTCAAAGTTGATTCTGATTCCGCAGAACTGGGTTGGGTGTGAAAAAGTATTTGTTAACATTCTTTTTTCATTCGGTTTTTCCAGTTACGAGTCCTTTTTTAAAGCTGATTGTTTTTTGTTCATTTTGTTTAGTTCTTTTTTCGTGACAGATTTAATGTTTAGTATAGAGCTTAGAAAAAATTCGCAGTGTGAGATAGGCAAGAAGTAAGGCATGTAGCAACATCAGCACGGAAAAGGGCACACCTTTAAAGGCAAGGAAGGGCGAAAGTATTTTAAGTCAACTGATAGCGATTGCTGTAAGAGTCGTACGATTTTTTAATCAAGCACGGGCAACGCCGAGCCATGCTGCCAGTTAATTTATAGATTGTTGTTCCTCTTGACAAAAATTCAACACGCCTTGAAAAAGATTAAATACTCGTAATTTGACGGATTCCTACGTGTTTGCATTAATATAACATCTAGAATAAGGATGATGGTAATCATAATTTTAATAAATAAATGTATATTTGGATACTCTCTCCCACTATCTCTTTCCTGTGTACATTGTTCTTTTCCTCTGACTTTCCTCACGCTTACTCTCTCGTCCTTCCTATTTCTTTTCCTCTTCTTTGTTTTAGGTCTAGTCTCTCTTTTAACTTAACCTTTTTCATAGTCTTCTGATTTAACCATTGACGCAAGATTCTAAAATGTTCAAGAGACATAGCCCAGAAAAGCTCATCAAGTGTCTCATCTTTGCAATATTCTCTGACAACGATAACAAAAGAAGAGACGCCATCTTTAAATAGCGCAGAAGCCATTCCTTTTCCAATAAATTCCAGTCAAACAATACTTAATTAACGAAGAAGTATCACAAGGTCGGCCATTCACACGCATTTAAAGTTTGCTTATTTCTGTCCGCTGCAAACTTTGACCTGCCTATAAAAACGCGTAGTTATAATTGTCAGTAGGCTATTATAAATTTCTAATGGCCACTTACTATAGTCATTAGGATATTCACATTGGGGTTGCAGCAGTTATTCCAGTTCAATTTGCAGCCATTTTCAACTATTTAAGAAATTCTCATGACACAAAGACGAGATGAATTTTAACACGTAATACTTGAACTTTGCGAAAACTGCCGAAATTCCCTGATGTTCAAAAGACCTCATTTCTAATCTTAACTATGATCATGGAAAGATATGAAAAAGTATAAGAACACGAGGAGTGATATCATCGAGAAATCACAGATTATTATATTTGGCGAAACAACTTTCACGGGGAAAATACAAACTATACATATTTAAAGTAATTTCGAAAAAATGAAATACAGTTGCAAAACTCATTTATTTGGTTGTAAACGTTTGTATTCAACTGATATATATTACTATATTATAATTTTAAATTTAAATTACAGGAATAACATCGAACAGCTGAAAAAATTACATATATTTTACAAACTGTTTGTTTTTGGCTCACATTTTAATTATAATCAAATTATAACGTATGAATAAGTGTTTATATATATATATATATATATATATATATATATATGTGTGTATATATGTGTGTGTATACAAAAAAAAGAACAGTAAGATATATAATCCGATGTTCTTATAGATATTTTTATTTTTACAAAATAATTCCTCAATGTAAATTTATAAATTAATTGATTTAAAATATGTTTTTTTTTTTTACACAGTTCTAACCATGTTTCAAAAATAGAAGCTAAAAAGCCCCGAATTTAATTTTGTAATTAAATTAAAGACATTAGTTCCATTTCATCCTCAAGCGAATTTTGGAGTAACTTTTAAAAATTACTAGGTTTTAAAGACACAGCTAAAATTACGTTTCCATGGTTACAGAATATTCTACTTGAATTGGACAAGGGATGTCTAGGTATTCCTTATGACAGTATCATTGTATCAGTTATTAGCTACAATTTGGTAAGGGGTAGGGATGTATTTTTTAATGAAACCTGACATCCGTTCAATGCATGTCGTCTGGATTTTTAAAAAAAAAATTTATTGTTAATGGTAAAAAAATTTTCTTATTTTTTTTTTTTCTATTTATAAATTTAAAGATTTTTTGGGGGGGTGTTCAGATTAGAATACTTTTTATTTAACTACGATTTGAAATATTCTCATTTTTAATTTTTATTATACTATATTTTTTTTAAGAACAGTTAAATGTATTAAAATCCATTAATTATGTAGGATTATTTTAACATCAAGTTTAAGTATGTATATGAGGTTACATTTTTTTTTTTTTTTAAAAATTTTATGACTGACGGCAAAAATGGTTACAGTTTTTACTGATTTAGTAAACTTTTTATTTTATATATAAACCTAGTAATATATTGTTTCTCATGTAAGTACAAAGGACATGGGTCATTCAAAAGCTTACATCTTATGGCATTTCATTTAATTTTATTTTAATTTTATTTTACTATAGGTGTTTTATTGGATTCTTTTAAGTGCGTGTAGTACTAATTAAAAAAGAAGTTTAGGTTAGAATTCATTTTACAATTTAACTACAATTTTGATTACAATTTCAAAATTACAATTTTTTAAAATTTTAAAATATTTTCATTGTTAGTTTTAATAGACTATATTATCTTTTTATAACAGAAGGAAAATTATGAAATACTTATAAAGTAAAATTATTTTTCCATATCAAAGTATATATAAATTACGATTTTTAAATTTTTTATATTTAAATATTATTTAAGTAATATTTTGGCAAATATTCTTCAAAACTAGCTAATTCATTTCTCAGATTTAGTAAACTTTATTTATTAATTTTATTTATTTATTTTAAATATATATAACCTAAGTAATAAAGTTTCATATGTATGTACAAAGGACATGGGTGTACATATTACCCTACATCATCTATTTTTTTTTGTTATAATTTCATTTTTCAGTAGGTGTTTTATTGGATTCATTTAAGTGCCTGTAATACATTTTTTATAGAGGTTGTTTACATTTTATTTAATACAATTAAAAGATGTTTAGGTTACATTGTTTTTTTACAAAAAGAAATTTAACTTTAAAAATATTTTCTGTTTTAAATAGACTTAATTTTAAATAAAAAATTTTAAATATAAGTATTTAAAATTATTTTCATGTTAAATATAAGTATGTAATATTACTTTTTTTTTTTTTTTTTTTTTTTAAATATTATTTAAGTAAAATTTTTTTGACAATGACGGCATATAATAGCTATTTCATTTCTCTGATTCAGTAAATTTTATTTTTTATAAACTTAGTAATATATAGTTTCTCGTGTATGCATAGAAGGACATGGGTCGTTTAATGACCTACAAATTCTAGCTTTTTCTTATTAACTTCCATTTTACTGTAGGTGTTTTTTATTTGATTTTTTTAGATGCCAGAAATATTTTGAGAGAGATGTTTGATTTTTATATTTATTTATTCTAAATGAAGTTTGATGTTGGTTGAATCGATTTTTTTTGAATTCATGGCTAGTGCAACCTATATATATATTTTTATGTTATCAGGACTTTCAATCGAAGAGATATTGCATTGGTATACTAATGATTCAGTGCGACATTTATTTTGTACCAATTGGGCAATTTTGAGGGTTTCTACAGTTACATAATTTTGTTTATTTCCATGTTTTTTTTTTATCTTAATTTTTTCCATTGTCTAAATATTTTTTAGTTATATTTTTGGTATATGTTTATTTAAGATATTAGATATTTTTTTAATTATTTTGGTTCATATTTTTAAATACAGCTATACTTAATTTTACATAAAATTTTTATTGAAAAATAGAAATTTAGTTTACTTTTTTCACTAGGAAAATGCTTATAATATTAATGCGAGGAATTTATGTCCAATTTGTTCTTTACCATTTGGTTATATATTAAAAAGTATACATCAAATTTTTTTTTACATCTGTTTTTTTTCTATGCTTTCCATTTTCATTTTTTATATAAGCTAGTTTTTATATTTATGTATATACTATAAATTTTCTTTTCCTTATTTTTTTATTATTGATATGCTTTCGAAAATCTTGTCATTTGCAAATGAATTTAATTTGTAATTTAATTGTTTTTAGATAGATAACGGTATATGTTTAATTAATTATATAATATATGATTTGATTTAGGGATATATATATAAAGGATTGGTGTTGGTTTTTTTTATAAGGTGTATAATATATTTTTATTTAGATCTAATGTTATATCTAGGAAGTTTTTTTTTTTAATTTAGTACTAACCGTAATTTTAAGCAAGTTGCTTTTAAATTCTTTATATAATAACTTTCTAATTCTATCTATTTTGAAGTTCGTTGAGTTTCTAATAACCATAAGCCCATCGTAAAATTTACAAACCAATATCATTTGTATTAATATCATTTTGCGCTGTAAGGTATTATAATATTTAAAAATAATGAGATCAGAAGACTCAGCTGAGTCTAGTAATCCCATATTGATGTCAAATTGGTCGTAAGAATTCTTAATCCATTCCTCACCTTTATGTATAAGTTTTAACATTTTTAGCATACAGAATAATTTTTCCTTTCTTCATCTGTAATATTCATTATAGTGGGTGGCTAAAAGTCCAACGCATTGATAAATAGTTCTTTGAAATTATTTAAATTTAATAATTATCAATATCAAATTGTATGTTATTAATGTATAATTGTTTTTTCTTTATTTTGTTTAAACCCAGTTTATCACTTCTTGGTATTAATCCAAAGTTTGAGGCTATTTTTTTTTTTTAATCAATTAATTTAGTTTTTAAAATTGAATGAGAAATTTTTTGAGGATTGAAATTTTAAATAATTTATTTTTTTAATTTGATTTTTGCAATTTTAAATTAAGGGCTTTTAGGTTCTATTTTTGAAACATGGTTTTTTATATTATTTTATGTTATCATAAATTTCAATTCGAAGAGAAAAAAAAAACCATATTTTTTTAGGGTTCTTCAATTAATTTATAATATATATATATATATATATATATTTCATTTTTAAATTTGTAAGGTCTGATAAATTGTATTTTTGATTACAATTCTGTGAAATTTAATAAATTATAACCATGGAATATATAAGTGTTTGAACCTTTTATATTTTATATATATAATAATCCACAACTAATTTATGCTTTTCCAGCTTTTCACGTTAAGAAAAAGTAAAAATGCGGTTAAAATTCAGAAAGAAATCCTTGAGACAATTTGTACTAATTTGTGAAAAATGGTGACGATTGATGTAAAACAAAAAATTCAGGCAAAGAATTTAAACACATTTCGTAGATTAAATCTCCACGTCGGATGTTCTTTTGAGTTTTTGAAAGCCACAGTTGCTCAAAATCATATAAGTTGTTTATTGAATACGAGAATGGCAGAACACAAGATTACAAATTGTTGCACAAACCAATATCATTTTAAATAAAGTCGCAAGATGGAGCAGCAATTAATCAATCCATAAAATAACCAATCAGAGTTAATAATTATGCGAAAGTTGAATGGATTATTCAAGGTCATGAATTTGCAACAATACATTTATTCAAGGTTTTCAATTTTTAAAGTCCAGGTCAATTATTCTTCTTTGAAAGATGGATTATGATAATAAATTTTCAGTTTATTTAACTTTTTTTTTAGTTTAGGCTTAATTTTTTTGAAGGAGGACCAATTGGAAATTTTAAAAGTTATTAGTAGGAAATGTATAGAGAGAAATATTTTTCTTTTAGTTATTTCTCACAAAAATTGTTAATGTAATATTTATTTATATAAAATATATTCTAAAATATATATTTATATATTTATATAATATAAAAAATGCTTGATAAGTCGTAGAAAAAGTAAAAACTAATCAGTGTTTATTTGTATTTTTATATATTAGAAGTTATATATATAAAAAAGAACAATGTCTCTAAAAATTTTAAATATACTAATGTTTATACAATATAATGACCGATGTAACAATTCCCGAAATGTCTCGGCTCCAAATCTTTCCAGCCAACTTTAATCTTCAAAAGATTTCAATGCAATGTCAATTTTATCTACGCATTTCCTGATGTTCTTCCCGCTCATTATTAATATATAAAAATATTCAATTAATTTAATTCACGGGATTTCATAAAAATAACCCCTTGTGTCGATTAGTGATGACTTGTATGGGATGTACAGATTTAAAAAATATATTAAATTTTTTTTTAAATGAGGAGAACTTAGGTGATTTCAGAGAAAATATATATTTGTGGTGTAGTGTAATATAAAAATATCGACGCAAAATGTATTTAAAAAAATATTATAATAATGTTAGATACATATATGATATTCTGTTTATTTCCATACTTTTTACGGATGTCAGAAAATTCTGATTAAAATTTTTTTTGCTCCTTTTGATATAATATAAGATTAATGTTAACAATGATAATGTTTAAGAATTTTTTAGTCTTTCCAGGATGCCAAATTATATTAAAAAATGTATACAATTTCCAAATGAGTAAAATTTTTTACTTAGTTTCTTAAGCGTTTTGATTTTTTTTGCTGGGGTTAAAATATCTATGCGAAGACATGTTTTTCAACCTCATTTTTCCCAATTAGTTTCGTTGATTTACCTAGTTTAGCATATAAGACTGAAAGCTGAAAATCCAGAGGATGATAATCTCATCATTCCTTACTACTTGTGGTGACTAATATCCAATAATGGCATCCCAAATTTACAGGAACCGTTTATATAAAGGCAGTTAATCTTTAGGAACTTATTTTGCTTATTTTTTCAATCTAAGAATGGAAACAAATCACTTTATAGTATCGAAAAGAAATAAACCATTTTGATGATTTAATAGAAAACATTTATTTATTAAGATATTTCCAGATTGAAATTCTGTTCTCATCATATTTCTGTTCAGAAGTATGATGCTTTTTGACTCTAGTGTCATCAATTGCGTTATGGTTTCTTAACTACATTTGAACCGAATCACTGCAGTCCCAATGATCCAGTGGAAGACCTACTCAAAGATGATTTCTTTAGTTAAAATAAATTATGTCCATCACAGAAAATCCTTCTTTAGTCTCTGCAGAACTTACATCAATTAGCATTATGGTCTGAATAATAGCATACAGTTAAAAGCAATAATGACATCCCAAATTTCCAGGAACCGTTTCTATAAAGGCAGGTAATTTTTAGGAACCTATTCTGCTTATTTTCTTATCAATCTAAGAATGGAAACAAATCCTTTTATATTATCAAAAAGAAATATAACATTTTGATAATTTAATTGAAAACATTTATTTATTAAGATATGTTGAAATTCTGTTCTTATCATATTTCTCTTCAGAAGTCTGATGTTTTTTGACTCTAGTGTCATCAGCTGTGTTACGGTTTTCTTAGCCACATTAGAACTGAATCGCTGCAGTCCCAAAGATCCAAGGGAAGACCTATCAAATTTATGACTAGAAGATTTATCACATTTTAAACTTCAAGAAGATTTCTTTTGTCAGAATTCAGAAAACCTTCTCTACAAAACTTATAGCAATTGTATTAGCTATTTAGATATTATATATCGGCTATTAGTATATATGATTATTTACGGATAATCTAACAACCGGTTCTCTAAGCTTTTATAATTTTAAGAATCGGTTCGAGAGAACCTGTAGGATAGTACCACTGCTTATATCCCCACCAATTTTCTTTGCGGGGGATTTGGATGCGGGGCATATTGACCAGCGTATTATTTTTTTATTTTATTTCTTTTGATTTCTGGTGTATACTCATTCCTTTCCGGATCCTCACCAGAGACCGGAAATGTCTTTATGACTGAGCTTCTTTTTGAGAAAATCAAACACATTTTACATAGCTAAATCCTTTCATAAAGTATGAGTACAATTTTTTGTATCTCTTTAAAGCTTGGACTACCAGGAATCCCTTCAATGATTCTATAGGAACGTTTTCCAATCAAACTGAATACTCCAACTACAACTAGAATTGATGATGACCTCATATGCCACATTTTGCAGATTTATATTTTAAGGTCCTTGTATTTTGATAGTTTTTTGAAGATCCTCAAAGAAACATTAGTCTGAAAGGAATACCATATCAATAAAAATTACTATTATTATTAAAATTAATTTTTACTGGTAAATATTTCATATTTTTTTAACTTGCTTTTCATCGCATATATTTCACGAAACCAATCAGATTTCGTTTCTTCGCTTTCGGTGAGATTCGAACTCGTATCGTTTTGTAAATATAAAACACGGAAGGCCTCTGTGATTGATAAATATTTATTCGATATTCCGTTCTCCTCCTTTTTGATCTTCGGTCACAATTTCGAGATTAAATCAATAATGATGAAACATTGGCGGGTATAACATGAATAATGTTTCTGACAGGTTAAAGAAAAGGTTCTGAATATATAATGGGCGAATATTTCCACTAAAAATATAGATTCTTTAATCAGCGGCCGAAACGAAAACAAAAGCTACTTTATTTACGACGTTCCAACCGATTAACAAAATGAATGTTTTCCAAAAATAGACAGAGATTGGGAAACATTTGGAACCACCCACAACTAACAAGATGCAAGAATGTAAAAAGGAAATAACTTAAACAGTAAATAAATTGTACATGCAACGCTGAATTTAATTTGCTTTCGAAAAAACGATTTATTGTTGGAAATTGTTTCTCTTACAAAGAGAAAAGAAAAGAATTGAAAGGAATACAGAAATTGTCAGAAAACAGTAGAAAAAGAAGTCTTCCAGTTGGAATCAGATATTTGGAAAGTAGTGTTTCCAACAATCTGTTTCCCCATGAAATTCTACTTCCTTAGGGGTCTGTCAGGTGACTGTGATAAATATGTATTTCCGATCAGAGCCAGAAGTTCGAATGCTGACTTACAAGGCTTTTTTTTTTTATTTGAAAAATTGGCGCAGTACAGTGTTCATACTTCTCATGAAATGTTTTCATTTCACAATTTTTGCTTTCTGCCTCTATCTTCTCGTTCATATTCTCGTTATCTCCCTAGCTGGACCCATGGAAATTCCACAGGTGTTGGAAACTAAGATATCTATTATCCCATGACTTTACTCTCCTCTTACTCCTGCCCATATCTTTTCGTTCTCTCCCCAATCCATTAATTTACTCCTCTGATTTTCACTCATCCATTGCCTAGATTTTCCATTTACTTCATTAATCTTTCTCGTCTTCGTTGACTGTCTAAGTTTTACCTTAACGTTAATAAATTTAGATAAGCTTCATACGGGAAATATGAAGAAAGAATACCCAGGTATTTGCTAGTGTGTGATCTCTGTTATTTTCCCGTTACATTTAAAAAAAATAAAGCATATTCTATTTTTATTTCTAATTCCTATCTATCTTACACCTATTTATGTTTTCGCTCATTATCATCATCCTTACCCCCTCCATTTCTCTGACACACACACACATACACACACGCACACATTTTCTCTCTATCTTTTTCTCTCTCGAAATACTCTGTGTATGTGTAAATAGAGTGCGATGGATAAACTGTCGTCTAAATGCCGCAAAAATGAAAACAACAATGAGATCACATTTTAATATTTACCAAAATTACACAAAAATATCTTGATATACTAAAGTGTAAATTTATTCAATAAAATCGTCATTGGCGGATTTCAGACGACTTCGGAATCTCCTGCAACTCTTCTGAACGGTCTCCTGTTTAAGTTGCTAAATACTGTCATAATCCTTGCCTTCAGTTCATCTTTGGTGTTACAAGGAGTTTTGTTGCTCCCACGCTCAACTGCGTCCCATGAGGTTGCAGTCTGTAGAGTTAGGTGGCCACATGTAACGGGTGATGTGGTCCGAGAAATTATGGGACAACCATGACTATGTTCTCCTGCATGTGTGGCATGATGCGCAGTCCTGTTGCCAGACATAGTGTCTTCTTGCAGCCACGCTCTTGACTCAGGGCAGCACTACCTAGTCAAGGCACTTGATGTAGGCGTTCATGTTGAGTCTTGGGGTCCTGTGGAAAGAGTAATGGAAGCATAATGTCGCCATCAGTAGTGATCAGTCCAAAAACTATGATGTTGATTCATCCAACTCTTTCCGAATCCTCTTCACTGTCCTCAGATTGACAACCGAACACTCTAAAATGTTTTCAAATTTCTGATAGAAGAAATTGCGTCAGGATGCTCTATTTCTCACAGACTGTGACAAACTACACTACCGTGAAGTCGACAAAATCAAAAATAAACAACGTGCATGCGTGAAATTAAAATCTAAAATGGTGACAATTTACCCATCGAACTATATATATATATATATATATATATATATATATATATATATATATATATGTATAATGATGAAATCCACAGTAATAACTTATTTCACGAAACCAATCAGATTTCGTCTCTTCAGTCCAAACGCGAAATATGATTGATTTTATGAAATAAATAAATAATATATATATATATATATATAATTATTTATTTAAAAAAATTTATAACATAAATATGTGATAAAATCACTACAAAAATAGCCATTTTGTTTCAACACTCTCAGTGTCTTATCAAGTGATGATGTTGAATGTAAAATAAATGGTTTCAAAAGTTTCGAATTTTAAAAAAATTATAACATAAATATGTTATAAAATCTGATATATATATATATATATATATATATATATATATATATATATATATATATAAGAAATATAGTCTTAAGGTGTGCTATATTTATGGGACAAAGTGCTCCATATCAGAGATAGAGCGTGTGTAAATATGAAAGTGAACGTTGAAGTCAACACTTAGAAGCGACAGTCTGTTTAATGCTAGATGCAATCGGCAGCCATAATTATATATATATATATGTATGTGTGTGTGTGTGTGTGTGTGTGTGTGTGTCACACCATGCAAGTCACTAATACACAAGGGGTTACAGGGCATGGACGATTTAGAAACAGAAATATTAATAATGAGCGGGAAGAGTAATCAGGAGGACAGTAGATAACGACTGACATTGCATTGAAATCTTTTGAAGATTAAAGTTGGCTGGAAAGTATGGAGCCGGAGACATAGAACTCGGTCATTATAGTGTATAAACATTAGTATAGAAAACATTTAGAGACATTGTGGAAAACATACTAACTCTAATGTAGTAATAACAAGGCTGGAAAACATACTAACTCTAATGTAGTAATAACAAGGCTGGAAAACATACTAACTCTAATGTAGTAATAACAAGGCTGGAAAAAACTAACTGTTAATGTAGTAATCTAACAAGGCTGGAAAACATACTAATTCTAATGTAGTAATAACAAGGCTGGAAAACATACTAACTCTAATGTAGTAATAACAAGGCTGGAAAACATACTAACTCTAATGTAGTAATAACACTTTTGGAAAACATACTAACTCTAATGTAGTAATAACAAGGCTGGAAAACATACTAACTCTAATGTAGTAATAACAAGGCTGGAAAACATACTAATTCTAATGTAGTAATAACAAGGCTGGAAAACATACTAACTCTAATGTAGTAATAACAAGGCTGGAAAACATACTAACTCTAATGTAGTAATAACAAGGCTGGAAAACATACTAACTCTAATGTAGTAATAACAAGGCTGGAAAACATACTAACTCTAATGTAGTAATAACAAATAACCGACTGATTAGTTTTGTTTTCTACGGCTAAATTTACCAAGCATTTGTAAGTTATATAAAGACGAATCATATTTTAGAATATAAGTTATTTTTTCTGTGAGTAAATATTACATTCACAATTTTTGTGAGATAAAATTTATTACTCTATATATGTTCTATACATAGATTTTCTAAAGTCTCCGCTTTCATCATTATTATTATTTGCTCTGTTCTTACATTGAGCTCTCTTTGGATGTATATCCTGTTTGGAATTTTCCTATCAAACAATAAATAATAAATATCTAACACCAAATAATAATATTAATAATAATAATATATATATATATATATATATATATATATATATATATATATATATATATATATATATATATATATATATATAACCTAAAGTGGAAAGATTTTCGTGTGATGAAAATAAAGATGGGGACAACAATGTAAATAGTTGTATTAGGTTTTACATATATATATATATATATATATATATATATATATATATATATATATATATATATAATAAAAGTACAGTTTCAATGTATGTTATATTTAAAATGTGAATGTGCTGGATAAAGCGAATGTAAATAGAAAAGTGATACTACTGAGGTTAACACCGACAGATGTCAGTCTGTTTTTGGCTTATTTTTTTTATATATGCTGTGTTGTGTCGGAAACCTACCACCCCTCTTGAAGATGAACTTGTCTGCGTCTGTGAACAAAGACTTTAAATAGTGGCATGTCAGTTGACATGGGGAAGACAAATAGACGGTGAGGGTAAGACCTCTGAGTCGCTGATACAGTCTTTGACAAAAAAGCGAATCGAACTTTCTGCGTTACAGTCTTTGAAACTGACGAAGCTGTGCCGAAGGGCAAGGTTTCGTCCGGGAAGATAGGGCCTGAACCCGTCTAGGCGGGTTTCTGCGTTGGCCGAGCCTACGGGCTCGGGAATACCCACATTAAAATGACTTTTGCCATATTCGGTTCAGGGTGGATCGATAAATACCAAGACAGATAGACAGTGAGGGTAAGACCTCCGAGTCTAGCTGAGTCGGATAGATCTTTGACTAAAAGCGACGTCTGTCGAACTTTCTGCGTTATAAAAGAGGAATGAGACGAAGCTTTGCCGAAGGGCAAGGTTTCGTCCGGGAGGTAAAGGCCTGAACCCGTCTAGGCGGGGTTCAAAGGCTATATTTTGGCTGAGCCTGCGGGCTCAGAGATACCCACATTAAACCGGCCTTGTGCCATATTCAATCCTCGTGGGTGGATCGATAAATACTAAGACAGATAGATGAGAGAAGTTCTTAGCTGAGCTAGTTATTGACTACTCAGGCGATTTCTGTACCTTTTACCAACCTATTAAAACCCTTTTTTATTGTTACGTGTTATTTGGCGTTTGTCTCTACTAACCCCAAATCAACATCATAACATGCTGGCCAATAGTGCATTGTGGGTAGCAAGGTTTATTGTAATTTCCTAACGGTTATTGTTTAGCTGGGAACGGTTATGTTTCAAATTATTCTTATTAGGAATGAATGTGAGATTTGATGCGGTTATTGTTACTATTTTATAATATTGTTTGTTAACATTTTACTTATTGTTTAATATTGATTTTACTTAATTATTTATTGTTGCTTATTGTTGTTATATTTTCTGGTGTTCATTTGTTCCTCCGTAGTTTGTTAATGTGTTTATTTTTTTACTTAATTTTACTTATTTGTTTAGATTTTTTTTCTCGGGGGACAGGTACCTTATTTGTTTTGTTTCAAATATATTATTTTAACTGCGTTGTATATATTGAATCTATTAGCATTTTCATAGTGGTATTTTAAAATAATATTACACACACACACACACACACACACATATATATATATATATATATATATATATATATATATATATATATATATGAAGAAAAAAATTTATAAAGAAAGATAAGAATATGCGAAAATCTTTGAAAATTTTACAGACAACTCGCTTCGCCTTTGTGTGGCGGTTATCTTCAAGTAGGAATGATTGAAAGACAAAAATCTGTGTGTCAGGAAAGAATATTGGAAATGTTGCGACGGAAGGGCTAAGAGATAATTCCTCGTAGCACATCTAGCCACATTTTAACCAAATTAATGCCAGTCTGAACAAAAAAGAAAAGATTTCCCTAACGAGAAATTGCAGTGAAAGTGCATTTATCTCACAATTCTCCACAGCCAACCGACATTGATTAAGCGTTCAAGATAATAACAAAGACGACAGTCGTCGAGATCTGTGGAATAATGAAAATATCTCAGAACGTCAGACTTTACAAGAAGGCGGAAGTAATATAGAGGTCGAAGTGATATTTTGTAAACATCAATTAAGACCGAAATAATGGAGAAAACATGTAGTCATTTTATATGGCAGTGAATTCAGGACAATGTCTACAAAAAAAACAACAGAAAATGTGGACTGAACATGTGAGTCCCGAAGAAGACTTAGAGAAAATGGAAACAAAAAGGAAACGTATACTTAACATCAGGAAGAGGCAGTTGACATTTCTACAGAAGGATGTTGAGGATACCATGAACCGAATATATGAGCAACGACGATGTTTTAGAGAAAATGGAAACAAAACGGAAATTTATACTTAACATCAGGAAGAGGCAGTTGAAATTTCTACAGAAAGATGCTGAGGATATTATGGACTGAATATGTGAGCAACGACGAAGTTTTTCAGAAAATAGAAACAAAAAGGAAATTTATACTTAACATCAGGAAGAGACAGAATTTCTAGGGCGCGGAAGCAGGGCGCGGAATACTCACAGGATATATTGAAGGCAAGAGGGACAGCGAGCTTGAGTAAATGGATGGCAGAACAGGGTTTAGGAAAGATAACAAAAAGACAAAATTTACTAAGAACTACAAAAGAGAGGAAATTGTGGAGAACCATGATCACCAACGTTCTAACGGAACCCAGCATATAGAACAATAACAAAGTTTTTGTACATATTTTATTTTTGTGTAAGGCAGTCGAATACATGAAGACTGAAGAAATTCTTAAGCAGGTACACGCCTTAGACTGAAAGAAAGATGGCGGAAAACCAAATTAATTTGTCAGCAAGAGAAAAAGCAGATGAGATTCAGTCAGAGTTTGATTCTTCTCATCAAGAAAACCGAAAAAGTTTTTATATAATAAGCAAATCCTTTGTTCAAAAGAAAACATATTGAGTTCGTTCTTTGTCACGCTTTTAGATTACTCATTTTCATGCATATCGCCTCTTCAGAGCCAAGTCATGCCATTATTTTCTTATATGTGCCAAACATTTGAAAGAAGATGAAAAATGACGATGAAGAAGGAGACAAAAAATAATCAATTCTTTGTGATTAGAAATTACCAAGTACACACATTGAAAATTTATGTTAACCCGATATACAGATTCTGTCACAAATACCCAGAAACAATTGACCATCTCGCATCAGGTTATTATGTTAGCCCCTACTGAATATAAAACTCACCATGTGGGCCAATATCTGCACTGGAAAATATGCAAACGTTACGAGAATGAAACTGCAAGAAACTGATATGTATATCACCCAGACCCGGTTACAAAGATAAGACCTGTAACAATTTTATGGGACTGCACAATACGCACAGACAGAACAATCAACGCTAATCGCCCAGATATCGTAATGGATCTTTGAAGTTCTTCAAAAATAAACTATCCAAATACAAGATCATGAAGGGGAAATTTAAAAAAAATGTGGCACATCAGGACATCAATAATTCTAGTTCTAGTTGGAGTCCTCGAATTGACTTGAAAAGTTTCTGATAGACTCATTTAATGGTTTTCTGGTGATCCATGCTTTAAAGAAATAGGAAAAATTTGTGCACATCATTCAATGGATTAACAGTATTTTAATGCATACATTATGTTCTACTAGCGAAGTGATTTCGCCATTAATCGCATTAATATTGCTGATTGATTCTATGTATGATTATTTCTTTATATATAAAATATATGCTACCTAAAAAAACAATTGATCCCGCAGTTTGGAATTCCTGAGAAAAAAACTACTAAGACATATCACTATATTAATTAAACTATATACTTAGTTCATGTCATGTTAACTGAAAAACACTTGTAAAAAAAGAATTCGTGGATTTACTATATTACAAAATTCATATAAAAATTCTCACTTGAAATTTTGAACTTTAGCGTTGCGACTAGCACACGTTCCGAGATTGGACAACCGTCAATAAATAGCACATTCTTAAAAAAACATCTTTCGGTCTAAAAAAAATTATTTTGTCTTCAAGTTTTAACTTTAAAGGAAAAAAAAAAAATTACAGCCTGATGATGAAGTCATGGATCTTCAAAAGTGTTAATTGCTTAATAAAAAAATATACATTAGAAACATCTGACAACAGTTTTATAAATGAGGATCACATCATTCAATGGATTAACAGTATTTTAATGATATACATTATGTTCTACTAGTGAAGTTTTCCACCATTAATTGCATTAATATTGCAATTAATATTGCTGATTGATTCTATGTATGATTATTTCTTTATATATAAAATATATAAAAAATGTTAATATATATATATATATATATATATATATATATATATATATACAAATATAGATAACTATACTGTTTTTTGAAAAACCATCGAATTTTTTGATTTTATAATCAAATCAATCTCAAGGGAAAAAAAGCTTTACAAAAGAAAGAGCTAGAAACATGAAAGTCTGTCAAAAAAAAATGCACAGATACAGGTTCGAAGCCCTTTGTTTAAAAAAAACCCTGACACGAGGAAACAAATAACAAAAGTTTTTCGATTAAATTTTCAGACTTTCCCTGACGATCCGTTTAGGTGAAACCTAGGTAGGTTTGTCTGGCTCTAGGTTTTTCTATCTAGGTTTATCTATCTATATATATATATATATATATATATATATATATATATATATATATAAGGTAACCATAAAGTTCATGTGCACGTTAAAGTTATGAATTATTCATTTAAAGTACACATGGACTAAAATGTAATTAAATTTTATATATATATATAGAGAAATATATATATATATATATATATATATATATGCGAACTTATCTCAATGAGAATCTACCATGGATTGGCCATGCCAGTGATAATGACTATGTGCTGTTGAAATGATATTCACCTGTCTTGACTCGCTGTGATTATTTTTTCTATATGTGATAGAATAGATCTATATACCCTAAAAGAACTGAAGTAGAGAATCACTGAGACGTTGGAGAATGTTACACAAGACATGCTACATCGTGTGTTGCAGAAACCGGACTACCGGTGAGGTAAAATGATCGAAAGGAAATCAAAAAATTTAAAAACAGTTTCAAAAAATTCATATGCCAAACATAAATATGATTTCAAAATTTTTAAATATTATGATAGATTGCTCGAAATTACATGCATGTGTCCCAGTATAAATAGTTATAAATAATTATTGACCGATTTTATCATTGTGATATTTTCGTATTATATCAAGTATTAAGAATATAATAACTAGGATCCGCAAATTGGAGGAGAGAGTTATCAGTAATAATGTTCTTTCTTCGAATCTGCGGTTATCTCCCTTTAGTTATAGGGATGTCTTATTTTCTGAACAGTTAGTACATTGTGGCCATGTTCGTAGTTGATATTATTGAGTGTTGGCTTTTTCTTTTTTATTACTAATGCTTCCATTATTTTTTAATCTTTTTTTGCATGTGGATGAGGTTATTATGTTTGTATTTTATACTAGAATGTGTCGGATTTCCGAACACCAACCGAAACATCCTTAATAATAAGAAGGAAAAAGCCAACTCTTAATAATATTACATACGAACATGGCAAAAGTGTGCTGTTTTCGGAAAATAAAACATTCCTATAACTCTAAAAACATACGCACAACCCACACACCCAATTAAAAAGCAAACATAAAATCATCCTTGATAATGGCTAGAAGTATAGCCGAAAAAATTATTTGGAATTATATAAAATTTGGACATTCATTTCTACACATTCTGTGTCCAGAAAAGAAGTTTTTTTGAACACAACAAAAATTAAATAAAATTCTTAAACTGGGGTAATACCTTGTCTTTTGTCTTTAATGAAACATATATAAATGAAGGATTGCGGCCTTAATACACAATTATATATATATATATATATATATATATATATATATATATATATATATATATATATATATATTAATTAGACCAGGATATAAGAAAGTTGTCGGGACCAGAGAAGAATAAAAATTATATCCGGGTTTTTTATATCCCGGTTTGGTCTATTTTGTTTACATTAACATGTTTGCTAAATGGGGGAGAGAAAAATCTCTTATATCCGGGTTTCTCTTATATCAGGGTTTTATATCCGGGTTACACTGTATATATATTATGAATAGAAATCTTATAAGTATAAGAAACTATACTCGGAAAAAAGAATTGATAATTGATTTGCAAAATAAACAAGCCAATAAAAAATGGGAAAAAAAAATAAAAAAAGAAAGAACCAAGAACATGTACGTTAACCGAAAATAATCGTCCAACAGACGAGTCCAAGGCCCAAAGAAAAAAACCTCGATGCGAATACTATGGCACCTTGCATTTATTGGAAATATTCATAGAAATATGAGTTAATTTTTTCTTATTCAGTTTATTAAACAGGTTGTTAATTTTTTTTTCTTTAAAACGGAAAATAACTGGGTTGGAAATAATTCACTAAGAATGTACTAAACGATCCTAAAGCAAGGAAAAAGAAAGAAAGGAAAAAGGAAGAAAGGAAAGATAATAACAAAAGGGGAAAGAAATTTAGGAAAAGACATGATATCAAAACAGGCCGCTGGGTGTGGACCAGATGTCGGTCAGAGCCTTTGACTGACCTTAATTTTTGTTGAAAGAATAGAATTGGAGATATCGGTCGTTTGTCGAATCTGACCGATTTTTTTCGTAGAAGAATTCTTATCAAAATAACGAAAGGTAACTTTTAAATTAGAATAATAGAAATGAATTTTTACTTTAGTCAGAGAGAAAGTGTCTTTGGGTTGGGGAAGTGACTGGTGAAAACGATATACGGAATTGACCTGTTAAGAATTGGACACCCACGTTAAGAAAGTAGAGAAAAAATGACCTAGATAATTAAGATTAATCGGCTATCAGGAAAAACAAAGAGGTAAAAAGAAGAGCAAAAAAAATTTTTGGACCACGGAAGGGCGCCAGGAAGGCGAAAAAAGATCCTTTCTAAAAGTCAAGACTAATTAGCAGCGGGCTGTTTGACAAAGTCCAGTGAGAGAGGGCAAGGATTGTCATTTTGCGTACGTGCAAAAAGGTGCGAAATCGGATTTTTTTTTAAAACCAGCACGATGTAACCATTTAGCCAACAAAAGGGAGAGGGTGTTCGGTCAATAACAATTGGTCGAATACAATCACGTGACCGCGGAAGAAGAAGGAAAGAAAACCTCGATGAAACAACTGTTGGACGAAGGCGGTCACGTGGGCCGCGGAAAAGAAGAGAAAGAAAGGTTCGATGGGGAACGATTTATTGAGAGCGATCACCTGACATGAGAGAGACTAAGAGAAATGAATGCGCCGCCCCACCAAGAGCACTGTGAGAAAGTAAAAATTAAAAAACAATAACGATAATGGAAAGTCAAAATTAATACGGATTTTTGAAATTATCGAGAAACCCCTGACGCCGACCGACCCACCCGGTTTGTTGCGGCGTCAATATAAAAGGACCCCAGTCGGCAAAAATCAGTTGGATATGAAGTTGAGTTGAGTTGGAACCGCCAGTTAGGTTGGGCGTAAGTTGCAGTTCACCTCGGACGACAGAAGAATCCTCGAAACAAGAAATCCTTCCAAGCCCATTTTGAAGACAAGAAATCTTCCACTGAATTGAAGCAAGAAATCTTCCACTGAATCGAAGCAAAAAAATCTTCCACTGGGTTGAAACAAGAAATCTTACCAGTCTAAACAAACGAAGAAGAGAGAAATACAGTTCACGTCGAAGAGAAGAACCAATGCGAATGATCGATAGAAATTAAAAAAAAAGTCGAACTGAACCACACGCCGACATATATACATGATTCTAGAAAGTAGGTAGTTCGACATTTTTTTTTATATTTTGTGATAAAAACTTGGTGCCATAGTCCACAGAACGGGTCGGGAATTGAGAACTATTTAATTTTTATGTAACGGACATTGAGATATAAAAAGGTTGTTACCCTTTTTATCAGCAATTTGTTTGGTGTTGTTTTTTTTTGTTTTATTTGTGTTTTATTTTTGTCGGACTCAGCTTGTATCGGCCCCATATCCCTGCTGGTCCCGTCTGTCTAAGATCTAAACACAGCGTGGGTAGACAGACCGGAGATCGGTATAAAGTTTCTTTAGTGACCAGGTATTGGAAGCGAAATAGGGGAAAGGCGAGGCTGGTGATCATCTGACCAGAGGGTTGGAGCGGCACGCTTGGACCCAGGAGGAGCGACCAGGAGGAGCGACGTCATTGTTAATTTAAATATTTCAAAGGATCCGACATTGGGCCAGGTTGTGTAACCGTCACAATACCCAAAATAACTAAATAAAACACAATACAATGAGCAATTTAAGACCTTAAAAACTAGAATAATTACAAACCTACCAATATTTATATAAGCGGATCATATATATATATATATTATTAATGTACGATCAATATACAAAAAATATAAGTTTATTCTTTATCTCTAAAATAATAACATATATATATATATATATATATATATATATATATATATATATATATATAATTATTTTTAAAAAAAATTATAACATAAATATGTTATAAAAATCACTACAAAAATAGCCATTTTGTTTCAACACCCTCAGGTGTCTTATCAAGTGATGATGTTGAAGATAAAATAAATGGTTTTAAAAGTTTCAAATTAATTAACGATCCTTTCTAGGGGAAAACATTGTTACAAAAGCTAGAATAACCAATCAAAACCAAGTATAGGAAGATTCAAAAGCTTGACAATGAAATCATGTTATAATAGTTATTCAGATCTTTAAAATACGGGTAATATTAAAAAAGAATTTATACTAACCAATAATTATAAAATTATATGATAAAATTTAATATTAAAATTAAAAACTGCCAATTTTAAAATCCAAATTTAATCACTATTAAGTTTAAAAACTATAAAATTATTGAGAAAAGAAAAAATACATATGTTATTCAATTTATTTCTTCGTTGAAATTACGTTCGACAAGACGCTACAATATCCGGTCATTTGACAATACATGTATATATATATTTTTGTTCTAAAGTGTGTGAATGTGGTCTTAAACTCACGCACAAAACAACAAAAACACAATCAGATTATAATACATAAGCATCCAGACATATTTAGATATATATACACACACAAAAGCGACGAGACAGGAACATCTCCACAGCCCTTTATGAAAAAAGGAAACGGGGAAACCAACACCTATAAACACACACAATTAAATGTGAATGCACTCTACATACACATTGACACCGATAAATACATATACACACATCCACAGACAATAAACCTAGACAATCAGATACTACAACCAATAAATATTTAAGACTTAAAGTATCATTAAACAAATGCTAACCACTTATTAAATTATAACTTAAGCGAGCAAATATACAAAGTTTAAAATGGTTAAAAATAATATAATTTAATATATTAAAACGAAAATTCCAAAACCACAAATATCAATAAAAATATATTTTAATCATATAAGTTGATAATAGTTTCATTATATATTAGGCGAAGAAAAACAGGATAAAGAAACCCACAGAAATAAGTTTACAGTCATACGTATATACATATATACACATATATACACGCGGCAGCAAACACAAATTAACACACATATACATACATACATACATACATATACATATATATACATACATATAGACACACAGAAATACATACATATAAATATATAAACATATACGCACATAAACATATCTATGATAACACATACATACATATAAAATATATATACACATTTTATGCATATATACACACATATATAAATATATGCCCAAATATAAATAAATATTTTATAAATACATATATGAACAGGAGTGAAGACAAATGATCTTTCTAGATCTTTTATTTATTATGGTTGCAATTAACAGGGTTTTTATATTGAAAGTGGTATTTTTTTATCCACTATTTTTGAGTGCAGAATTATAAAAATCCCTGATGTTTATTTAAAAACATCTTTGTTATAAAGTTAGCGCATAATTCTAAATCCAATGGAAGAATTTATGTGTTTGATATATGAACAAATGGTTGGAATTTGGATGCAATATTTATATTGGGTTGAATTATAACCTTCACATATATGGTTAACCAAAGTATTTTGTTAGCATCCCCAATAGGGTGACGTCTAGAAAATCCACTTGTTTAACATTAGTTGTAACTATTGTCCTAAGACCTAAATACTTAAATAACCTAGGATCATTTTCCTAATACGGTCTACCTTAATTTTAGTGGAGTTTTTTAACAACTAAAAATCCATCATCTCTATACATATATACAATATCTGAATTCAGACATAATATATATATATATATATATATATATATATATATATATATATGTGTGTGTGTCTGTGTGTAAATGTGTGTGTGTGAATGTGTGTGTGTGTGTGTGTGTGCTACACGTTGCACTGGTTCTATTTAGATTTTTTCAGTTTAGAATAAAAAAAACGACAAATCTGTATGTAAGGATCATTTATGATAAATCAAATTAACTTATCGCATCCATGCACAGAGTGAACAAAAAAAGTGTTATCTGCCTGTTTTTTTCTTTGTTTCATATACACACGGTGCGATCGATAAATAAAATTAAATTACGCAAAAATGAATATAACACTGACATCTTAAATTTCAACAAATATATTTACCAAAATTACACAAAAAAATATCTTCTTTTATGAATAAGTTTTAATTCAATAAAATTTTATAAATTTTAGTTTATATCCCCAGACGACTTCAGAAAAATGCATCTCTTCTGGTTGATCTCCGTGTTTAAGTTGGTGAATGCTGCCATAATCCATGCCTTCAATATATCTTTGGTGTTACAAGGAATTTTGTTGGTCTCAACTGCACACCCCACATAATAATCATGGGGGTTGCAAGTCTGGGGAGTTGAGTTGCCAGGGGTGATACAGTTGCAGAAATTGTCTGACAGCCATGAATGATTTCTGATTGTATGGCATGGCGCAGAGTCCTGTTGACCTAGGCAACACTACCTCCTCAAGGCACTTGATGTAGACCTCCGTTTTGAGTCTGAGGCCCCGAGGGAAGGTGAATAGAGGCATATCAGTAGTGATCAGTCCAAACACTATTTGTATTGACTGGATATATCAACCAATCCTCTGCATTGTCTAATAATAATAAAAATGTTGGTTTTAAACCATTTCCTAAAAATAAATTGATTATGTTAGAATACGAAACAGAGTAGGTATGAATATTGACGCCAGTAGATGTAGTTGGATAAAAAAATACTACTTAATTAAAAAAAACAAAAGAAAAACATTAAAAAACATGAATATGAGTGCCCATATAACGTTGAAACTAGATAAATTAAAAATTACAATATGTCGGATTTAATCTATTTCCTAAAAATAAATTGTCTTTCTTTATGTTAGAATACGAAACTGAGCAGATATGGATGCTTCGAGAATTTGCAGAGAGTAAGAACTATTTGGTCTTTTTTTTTACCCTAAGTACAATGGGGCTGATCGGTTATGGACGTCAGAACTAGTGACTTGTACCCCATAGGAGATGCAGTTTCGAAACCTGCTGGGCGCTTGTTTTTTCTGATAAGATTTGTCTAATATTCAGGCCGATAGATGTAATTGGATTAAAAAAAATACTGTTTAATTAAAAAATGGAGCATCTACTCGAATATGAGTAGCCATCAAAAAAATTAACCCAAAATTAAACACGTATATATTAGTTTAGTTTCCGTTTGAAATGTTCACTCTGTTATGATAATACGATACACTTACTATTCACCACAAAAATAGGAACCTTTCTATGCAAAGAGATTATGTTTAAAATAAAAATCTGAAATGTCATCTTGGTCCATATATAGGTTATTACAGACACAGCGTTTTCCTAAAGTACTCTCCGGTGATGATCAAGTTTCCATTCGGTGGTTGATATGGAATATCTGTTGATCATTGATATTTCGTCGCTGTGATGTCAATTATTTTCCGTTCCTGCTGAATCGGTGCTTCAAAAACAGTTCGAAATAATACTAATATATTAACAAGATAATGCCACTAGGAGGCAAGGGGTTACTGAGAGTCAAAGAGAATGATTTTTTTTAGTGAGGAGAATAAGAAGAGAAAGGACAATAAAAGAACATTCATCAGGAAAAGAGAAGATAATGCCACTAGGAGGGAAGGGGTTATTGAGAGGGAAAGAGAATGAGAAGACTTTTTTTGAGGAGAGGTGAAGATAAAAGGAAAATAAAAGAACATTCATCAGGAAGAGAGAAGATAATGCCACTAGGAGGCAAGGGGTTACTGAGAGTGAAAAAGAATGCGAAGACTAGTGAGAAGAAATGAGGAGAAAGGCGACAATAAAAGAAACAGGATTCAGTGTGGGTATAGGGAGTGAAAAAGAATGAAAATACTTTATTTAAATGAAGAGAAGGGGTAATAAATATACAGGATTCGGTCGGGGCAGATGCAGGAAACGAAAGAGAATGAGAAGACTTTAGTGGGGCGAAGTGAAGAGAAAGGCCAATAAATGGATGACATTCAGGACGACAAACTATTCTAGGTAGCAGGGAAATCGAAAGGGAAATACGAAATTATAAATATTTGCTGGTTCAAATTAATATATTAGTTATCATAAGACCAATGACTTACTGGTGTGCGTGCGTGTTTGTGTATGTGTGTTTGGGTGTGTGCTGATTACTAGTTTCCTACTAATCAGTTGGTCCATATTTAGAAAAGTTCGACTGTTCATTCGCCAATAACCTTTCGCCTCTTGTCTACGTTAAGGCAGCGGCGGGGACAGAAGGAGTGGGCGTTATTTTTAGAAATTCGTCAATTGGCACAAATGGGAGGTAAAAGTGCTTTCAGACCAAGATTAGAAGTCGATAACGGCAAGGCTGGTGCTTCACACACGTACACGCAAGCACATAGATGCACATTTTTGCCAACAGCCTCACGTACAAAATATACGCTTGTAAACACAGGTATACACATACCCTCACATGAATATTTAATATTCTTATCAGAAAAAATGATTTAACACCTATCTCTTTTCCTTTCACGAAAGTAAAAGTCTCTCACAGATACAGTGTGCGATGCATAAATTGTCGTCTAAATGACAGAAAAATGAAAATAACACTGACATCGCATTTTAGCAAATATATTTACCAAAATGACACAAAAATATTTTGAAATACTCAAGAGTAAATTTATTCAATAAAACCGCCATTGGCTTTAACTACGTCCTTCCGAGGACTTCGGAATCTCTTCTGGGCGGTCTCCTTGTTTAAGATGGTGAATGCTGTCAAAATCCTTGCCTTCAGTTCATTTTTTGTATTACGAGGAGTTTTGTTGGTCTCTCGCTCAACTGCCCCCGCCCCAGTACATAATAAAGAGGGTTGCAGTCTGGAGGATGAGGTAGTGATGTGGTCGCAGAAATTGTCTGGCACCCGTGACTAGGTTCTCCTGTATGTGTAACATGGTGCAGAGTCATGTTGCCAGACATAGGGTGTCCTGCAGCCACCCTGTTGAACTAGAGTAACACTACCTTCTCAAGGTACTCCGTGTTGAGGAAATAAATAAATGTCGTCCTCACTAGTGTTAACTTCAAACACCATGATGGTGACTGGATATATCATCCAACCCTTATCGACGCCTATGCACTGTCCTCAGACTGACACTTCAAACACTCTGAAATGGTCGTCTTGGCGAGAATAGCAAGCAGTACAGCATGCTTTTTCCAAATTTCTGGCGGAGTGACTTGCACTACAGTGCTCTTTATCTCACAGACATTGCCCAACGGGCTCTACTATAAAGTGCAGTCCATCAAGTCAAAACAAACGCGCATGCGTGAAATTAGAAATAAAAAATGGCGACAATATATATCTATCTATCTATCTATCTATCTATATATATATATATATATATATATATATATATATATATATATACCGTGTATAACAACAAAATTTTCCAAATCATGTAGCTGCATAATTATCCATCCCCCAAAATATTTAATATCTAAAAACAATAAAAAAATCAAACTCTAAACTAACTGAATTACTTTTTTCGAGGTTTTCAGATGACGTTTAACATTCTTGACACAATTTGCCGTAATTTGAGTTATTCAGCTAGAACGAGAACAGGTTAAAATGAGTTTGTGTCATCTCTACTATCCCCCCCAAAATGAGCAATGTTGAGAGGAAAAAGATTATTCAGGCCTTCAGTAATGGTACCAACATTCATACTCTGGCTTCCATCTTCAAAGACCATTCAAGAACCATCAAGAGAACGATGAATAAGTTCAAGAAAGAGGAAACAGTAGAGAGAAAAACTGGTCCAGCTGGTCACAACAGGAAGAGAGTTCATAATTTCAACTTAGACATAAAAGGATCAATTAAAAAAGATCCAACTCAATCCATAGCACGTTTGGCATATGAGACAATAGTTTCCAAATAGCAGTGAAAAAAACTTGAAAGTGAAATCGTACTTGAAACGTGTGAGGCAAATTATTATTGCAGGACAGAAAGTTAGAAGGTTAGAGAAGACAAAGATCATCTTAAATATGTTGGAAAATGATCCTGGAATAATGTATATATATATATTTGAACTTTATTTCAATATTTCATGAGCTTCCTATCCTTAGCTATGATTAATTAACGATAAATGTCATTTTCGTTTATGAACTATTTCATCACGATTCTTCTGTTGAGCATGGACAGTAATTGTACATTCTGTCTGCACAAAGTAGAGCCCAATAATGTTATAAAAACTTCGGAGAATTCCAGTAAAATATCTTTAATCGTTTCTAAGATGGAAGGGTTCAGAGCTTAAGCTAACAATTGGACAGTTTTGCTTATAAATTTGGTATATACAGTAGGTGGGGGGAAACAAATATTCGTACACATACAAATTTTTAATTTATTTTATTTCCAACTAATGAATAAATACATTTATTTATATTAAAACATATATTTTCTGTTTTCTATGCATATTTAGTTATGATGCATCTGTGTACAGTTAATTATATGAAAAGTATGTTTATTCATTAGTTGGAAATAAAATAAAATTAAAAATTAGTATGTGTATGAATATTAGTTTCCCCACTGTGTAAACACACACATAAATTATATGTGCACACACACACACACACACACACACACACACACACACACACACACATATATATATATATATATATATATATATATATATATATATATCAAAAGAAAAAATCAATATGTCATTAAAGATAATAATTTATTTCAAAAATCAACTGCCACATCAGTTCGGTGTTATAAAATGGTTTAAATCATCCAGAAAATTTAGTCAAAATTATAAGAGGAAATGAATAAAAATTTGACCAAGAAAAATCTTTGAAGAGATAAGAGGAAGGAGGGTAAACAAAAGTGTCAACCCAACGTGCAGAGCTGGTAGAGAGAATACAAAGTTATAGCCAGTGAAATACATTCAAAATTGATCAAATTTATATCCTCATCATCATTTGATCTAAACAATTATCGCACACACACACACACACACATACATATATATATATAGATAAAAAACACGAAAACCCTGTAAAAGTAAAATATGCGTTACAAATACACACATATCTATATATGTATGTATGGGTGTATATATGTGTGTGTGTATATATATCTATGTGTGTATGTATGTGTATATTTGTATGTATGTGTTTATATGTTATGTATATGTTTGCGTGTATGTATGTATGTATGTATGTATGTATGTGTATATGCACATGTGTATACTGATCTGGTAAATAATGCCAGGTCAGTATTAATGCAGCATAACTCTCAGGTTGGCTCTGTTATTGCTGGAGGAGAAAAATGTGCCTGAGCATGTGCAACAGTGACTAGTTACTCACCCCAGCAGACAGGTGCACTCGGAACCGAATAGCCATTATTATTATTATTATTATTATTATTATTATTATTATTATTATTATTATTATTACGGATCAGCACTCCAAGAAATTGCTGCATGAATACAGATATAAGACGCTCAATTTAACCACCATGACATCCGATCTGATATAAGGTTATACCAGGAACATGCATCACAGCTAAATGTAGACAATATGGCGTTTGATACACGTAGCGTATAAGGTGGGGTACAGCTAGAAATACCTTCAGGTCAGATATCTCTGACTGACTCCGACTGAACGTGTTCTCAAGTATCTAGATCTGACTCCCAAGTCGTTTTGCCTGCTTCGGTTTTCAAACTTGGAAAAAAAACTCACGACACCCGACCACAATAATTTCCAGTCATTCGCAATGCGTCAGGAAGACATGCGCAATTGATGACAAGTAGTACTAAACTGGACATTTGCTTAATTCATTTTAATTCACCAAAACAAAACATGTACACGTGGTTGGAGGTGTTTCAATCAACTATGTTCAGAAGCCATGACAGAAATACACATTGTGTACAAACCGAGTATTTATAATAATAATAATAATAATTATTATTATTATCATTATTATTATTATTACTACTACTACTACTACTACTGTTACTAATATTACTACAACAAGGTGAGTGAAATGTAGCCAGTGTGAAATAAATGCCACTGAGACATGATAATTAAAATGACGGGGTGCGTAATCATTTTCTGTCAGTTGATTAGTTAGTAAGAGCAATTAATCAAAAATTTTAATATTAATCTTATCGAACTCCAGTCATTTTGTTTATTGCCCAGGGGTGAGACATCATTAATTTACATATGTAATTAACTTCATGTGTTTTAATAGACAAATGGTCGGTGGATTCTGGGCATTTTTTCACAATGTGTACCTTAAAGTGTTTATATTATTTCAGAATGTGTACATTGACAGGCTCTACTGGACGTTATGCGAAATATTGAAATATTTACGTCAATAATGTTGTTCATTATTATTATTATTTGTATGGCTGACATTAGACTCATATCTCTCTTAATGTGAATGTATCTTTCTCTATGAATATATCTCTTCATATATTTATTTCATCACATCTATCTATCTATCTATCTATCTATCTATCTATCTATCTATCTATCTATCTATCTATCTCACTCTGTTCATTATAATACATCGATGCGGATAAAACACAAGAAGAACAGTAGCTTCCCTGTGGCTTTTCTATAAATACTTTCATGATAATGATTCTGGTGAAATTTCATCCATAGTCCCTAGACTTTATGAATTGGCGCAGTACTAGATTGGCGGCTAGGTCTCAATCTTTTACATTTGGAATGGCTACGTGTAAGCGTAAGTTCTATGCTAACAGTTTCTCTCTCGCACTTCAATTTTGATCTTCAAAAATTTAAATGTAATGTCAATCCTTATCTTCCGTTTTCTTAATTCCTCTTCTTTTATTTTTCTCTCTCCTTAATAGATTTTTTCTTATATTCTCTAATAGTAACTCCACCCCCACGTTACGTCTTAGTGGCTATATTACCTTAAATATGGGGTAAAATGAGATTATTGCGATCTCGATAATTTTGTTGATAGCTGCGTACGTTTTTTTGAAATTCAGAGTCATCTTCTCCTTTTAGACTGGTTGCCAGTAACGGCTAGATAGCTCGGAGTACTCTGCTATTTAACCAATATAAGTGGGAAAGAAGAGGCCGATCCGTACCTTTTAAAAGGCTATTTACACGAAACTGAATTTAACGAACTAGGTTGGAACTATTGTGCCTATATCTTTCTCTACTCATATCTACCTGTGTAAGGTAGCCATTTCGGATCGATCTATTTAGTTCTCTTCGATTTCTATTAACCTCTCTCTATTTCTCTCTCACTCTAGTTCTCTCTCTCTCTCTCTCTCTCTCTCTCTATTTCTTCCTACCTCTCTCTATATATTTCTCTCTATTTCTCTCGTTCTATCTCTATCTCTTTCTGTTTCTTTCTGTTTCTCTCTATATATTTATCTATATTTCTCACTCTCTATTTCTCTCTCACTTTATTTCTCTCTCTCTTTCTCTCTATTTCTTCCTATCTCTCTCTCTATTTCTCTCGTTGTATCCCTATCTCTATTTCTTCCATCTCTCTCTATCTCTGTTTCTTTCTATTTTTTCTCTCTCTATTTATCTCTATGTCTCTCTCACTCTAGTTCTCTCTCTCTCTATCATCTTATATTTTTTTCTTTTTCTTCTATATATATATTTATTCTTTCTAAATATCTTTCCTTATTTCTTCCATTTCTCTCCCTTTTTTCTCTCTCATTCTCTATCACCTTACCCATTTTCTATCTTCAAACATACATGAGCAAACACCCTCCACCCACACAAACGAAAATATATTTCTAAAAGAAAAAAGTCATATGGATGAGGCACACTAAATCTTTTCCAAATTATAAATGTAAATTCACGTAGCGAATTCATAAACTGAAAATTTGAGAATGTATTTTCCGCATCGTATTTTTCAAGTGAATAATTTTTCCAGTAACTTAGAATTTATGAAATCTTACATAAATTCATTCGGGGAAAAAAAAAAAACGTTTGTCGACTGCGCAGCGATTATAAAACACATAGTCTGGCACAAGGCAAATATAAATGTTAACGAAACGTCTCGCGAGTTATATATGGTCGCGGACCATAGGGAATGCATAGATACAATTAAAGCGAGGCATTTTTTGGTGAAAATACGCACCCCATACATCACACGGACACACATAATATATATTCAAATTTTTTCATGAAAAGTGGTCGCGTCTTCATGGCATGAAACTTTGATTTAAATATGAGTTACTTGTAAAAAAAAAGGTTAATTCTATATTTTTTGTATCTATATTTTCGATATTGAGCACATACATATGCATAATGCCTCCTTATTAGCAAACAGCCATAATTTTGGACCCCAAAACAGTCTTTCAAATTAATACTATATATATATATATATATATATATATATATATATATATATATATATATATAATTTTTTATCAAAAAATTTTATAACATAAACATGTTATAAAATTACTAAAAAAATAACCATTTTGTTTAAAATGTTGTCTTATATGGTGATTGATACATTTGAAAAACAAAAATTTTTTTCATTCAACATCATCACTTGATAAGACACAGGGGAATGTTGAAACAAAAATGGCTATTTTTGTAGTGATTTTATAACATGTTTATGATTATAAATTTTCAAACTAAATAATAAATAATTATATCTTATATCTCTTTATTATTGATTCTCTTTTTAAGAATAGTAATTGTTGGTTATTGGAATTCATTATTATATTCACCAATTATATTTTATATATATACACACATATAATATATATATATATATATAGATAGAAAAGAAATTTAAAGAATAATAATATTTTTTATGAATTTATTTATTTATATATATTTAATATTTCAGATTGACCTCAATCAGAGATTTTTTCAAAATAAACTGTTTGTTTACAATGTTGTTTAAAACAACATCTAAAATATTATTACAGTTAGATTTACGTTAGGAATATATATACACAGTGGCGTTCCATATCACGTGACGTAAATGTCTCGCGACGGACACTACTTGTAAACAAACAGTTATTTCTGAAGAAACATTCAGGTCAAAAAAATTTCAATGATATATATTTAAATAAATACTTTCAATGGTTGAATTATTTTTTTATAATTTAAATATATATCTTCTATATATATATTAAGTATGTATATATGTATTTATATTATATATATATATATATATATATATATATATTTAGATTTTAAAAACTTGGGTAATCCGAGGAGGATGATATCCAGAGAGCTCAATGTAAAATTCAGAGCAGATATGTTTGAATAAAAAACAGACCACGTTAAGATTCCATGTAATAAGCTATTTCACCATAACCCCTTTAACAGGGTTCTGGATCATCAGACTTTATTTCCAAAAAAGCTGAAATGAAAGTAAAGTCTGAATCAAGAAACCGTTAAAGCACGGACCTCATCAAATAGATTAATTACATGGAATTTAATAGTGTACTGTTTTTTTTCAAATATATATATATATATATATATATATATATATATATATATATATATATATATATAGTTTAAAAATTAACGATATATGTTATATATATAAAATTTGGGGAAATTGCATGATAGTGGAAAAAGTTTATTTGTGACGCGTTACGCCTTTCAGGACATCATCGGACTAAATTTTTTATGTTGGTTTAATAATGCGCACAACATTCAGGTGATTGGGAAATTTAGAATTTTATTTTTATCTCGCCGCATTCATTAATAATTGTCACAAATATAGATTGGGTAAACGTCAAGGAAATTAAATAAATTTATTATATGAACACAAAATAGATATTTTACTCAATAATACATTGAAAGGGTATTTATCTTCACATTAACGAGATTGAAAGATCTATAGACAGAACTTTGACATAAAAATGTTACTTTGATCAAAAGAAACTATAATTCACTTCGACGTAAATGTCTCTAGCGAATACCTTAATCGTAAGGTCATCTACAGTAAATTTGCGCACTGGTTTTTACAATATTTCGCCATTCTTGGCAGATATTCTAATATCATAGTGTGGAATACCAAATAACAAAAGACTCTTACTCTAAATGCATTCGGTTAGATAAAAATGTTTCTATTCATACGAATTTGGATTCTTAATTCGATCACTATTTCATTACTACTAGTACTGCATGTGCGTTATAAAATATATATATATATATATATATAATCTAAATATTTTAATCTATGTATTTATTTATATATATATTTTAATAAATAAATTGATTAAAAAATTTTTTGTGGATCAGTTTTAATATTTTATATTATTAGAATTCAAGGAATTATTTCACTAACGGATTAAAACTTAAAGGTTACACACACACACACACATTTACACACACACACACACACACACACACACACATTCAATATATATATATATATATATATATATATATATATATATATATATATATATATATAGAGCAAGAGAATTATAAGCAGGCATAAATACGGTACATAATGGATCAAATACCTAATTGAGGAATCTATTAAAAGTTAATATTCCGGTCGAATCCATTGCATTCACTTATGCTAATAATATTTAAAAATATAATCCTCTTCTAAAATCCAGCTATGGGTAAATAGAAGGACAGACTTTTTTATATTGGATGGCAACATGGTCTAGGAACTAATTTTGACCCTCATATGTAAAATTCGACGGGAGAAATTTCTATATATATATAAAATATAATCATCCGTTATAAATAACACATGAATTCTAATAATATAAAATATTAAAACTGATATAAAAAGAGCTCAATGTATTTATTATAAAAGAGCATATAAAATACATAGATTAAAAATCCATCGTTTTTACTTTTGAAAACAGCTATTTCGACCCTCATTTATATTTTAACTTTTAAGTCTTTTTTCATATATCAGAGATATGAAGAAATAAAATAAATTATTTAAACATTTAAAGAATAAAAGAAGAAGAAGGAGAATATTAAAGATAGAAAGAACAATTTTTACAAAAGAGAAAAAAAGGAGAAGAAAAAATTTATATTGCAATAGACAATATAAATAAACTTTCAAAATCATGATAGTATATATCAATGTCCTTGAAGTGTCTTGTCTAAGTCAAGAAGAAAGGTAAAATAACCTTTATTATATTAAAATATTAACAGTTTATAAAGGAAAATTTCAGATTTATTTTTAAAATAAGTAAAAAGGTAACATCTAAAATAAAAAATTACATTAAAACAGTATGTTTATTCAAATAATAATACATTACATTTTGATAAATAATATAATTATAGAATAAAATAATTATTGAAGAAAATAAAATAAAATAATTAAATAAATATAAAATAAAATATAATTTATATCAATAAATATATATAATATAATATATATTATACAATTATATAATATATATTATATAAATATATATATATATTTATATTTATATAATTGTAATTTCAATGAGGAAATAAATTGAATAATATATATTTTTTCATTTCTCCTCAGTAATTTTATAATTTTAAACTTAATAGAGATTAAATTTAGATTTTAAAATGTTTTATAAGTATTAAATATGAATTAAAAAATACTTTATTAAATATGAATTTAAAATAAATTAATATTAATTAAAAATGCCTAATTATTAAATAAAATTAAATAAAATATTAAATATAGATAAAATAAAATATTAAAATATATATATATATATATATTTAGGCAATATATGAAATCTTACCACCTCTTATTCGCAATTAACCTTATTTAGTGAATTTTTTGTCGAACAAGACAAAAAATCCCCAATGTCAGTTTATTTAAATTTTATATTTTTATTTATTAAATTAAAAATGGAATCTTTCTTTAAAAAATGTAGAATTTTTAGACAAAAATTATTTTTACATAGACAATATTAAAAGTTATTATTTTAAAAAATAACAAAATATAAAATTATTATTTTTTATTCACTTCAAGAACAATATCAACATATATATATATAAAATAAATAAAAATACAATATATAAAAATTTAAAAAAAGAAATTGTCATCTTTTATAAAATTGTCGGTGTTCTTATATATATATATATATATATATATATATATATATATATATATATATATATATATATTATAAATTAATTGATTTAAAATATGGTTATTTTCGCTACACAGTTCCAACCATGTTTCAAAAATAGAAGCTAAAAACCCCTAATTTTATTTTTGCAAATAAATTAAAAGCATTAGTTCCATTTCATCTTCAAGCGAATTTTGGAGTAACTTTTAAAATTTACCGGGTTTTAAATACACAGCTAAAATCACGTTTCCATGGTTACAGAATATTCTACTCAAATTGAACACGGGGTGTCTAGATTTTCCTTATGACAGTATCATTGTATCAGTTATTAGCTACATTTTGGTAAGGGGTAAGGATGTATTTTACACTGAAACCTGACGTCAGTTGAATGGATGTCGTCTGAATTTAAAAAAAAAAAAAAAAAAAAAATTGTTAACGGTAAAAAAATTTTCAACGTCATCTTTTAAAATTAAAGATTTTTTTTTACAATACTTTTTTATTTAACTACGATTTGAAATATTTTCCTTTTTTAATTTTTATTTTACTATATTCTTTTTAAGAACAGTTAAATGTATTAGAATCCATTATATTATGTAGGATTATTTTAACATTAAGTTTAAGTATGTATATGAGGTTTGATTTTTTTTTTTTTTTTTTTTTTTTTTTTTTATATGACTATGACAGCAGAAATGGTTACTTAATTTCACTGATTCAGTAAACTTTTCTTTTATATATAAACCTATTATTATAATATTTCACATGTAAGTACTAAAAGGACATGGGTCATTCAAAAGCTTACATGTTATGGTATTTCATATTAATTTTATTTTACTATAGGTATTTTTTTTTTGGATTCTTTTTAATGCGTGTAGTATTATTTAAAAGAAATTTAGGTTAGAATTCATTCAATTTAACTACAATTTTAATTACAAATTCAAAATTACAACTTTAAAATTTTAAAATATTTTCATTGTTTAGTTTTAATAGACTATATTACTTTATAACAGAAGGAAAATTAATCATATTAAGATAAAATTATTTTTCCATATCAAAGTATATATTAAATTTTTTTTTTTTTTTTTTTTTTTTAAATTTAAATATTATTTAAGTAATATTAATGGCACTTACTACAAAACTAGCTAAGTCATTTCTCAGATTTAGTAAACTTTATTTATTTATTAATTAATTAATTTATTTATTTCAAATATATGTAACCTAATTAATAAAGTTTCATATGTATGTATAAATAAATAACATTATTAAATTCATTTTTTATTTTACTACAATTTTAATTTCAATTTTAAAATTATAACTTTAAAATTTTAAAATATTTTTCATTGTTAGTTTTAATTTAGACTATATTACTTTATAACAGAAGGATAATTACTCATAGTAAGTCGTTTTTTTTTTCATATATCAAATATATATATAAATTACAATTTTTAAACTTTTAATTTAGATATTATTTAAGTAATATTAATGGCCCAGACTACAAAAACTATCTAAGTCATTTTCAAATTAGTAAACTTTATGTATTAATTCAAGTTTAAGTATGTATATGAGGTTACATTTTTTTTTTTTTTTTTTTTTTTATATATATATAAACCTAGTGATATAATGTTTTTCATGTAAGTACAAGGACATGGGTCATTCAAAAGCTTACATCTTATGGCATTTCATATTAATTTTTTATTAATTTTATTTTTACTATATTTGCTTTTTTTGGGATTCTTAAAGTGTGTGTTATATTATTTAAAAGAAATTTAGGTTAGAATTCATTCAATTTAACTTTAATTTTAGTTTCAATTTTAAAATTACAAACTTTAAATTTTTTGAAATATTTTCATTGTTAGTTATATTAGACTATATTACTTTATAACAGAAGGAATATTACTCATAGTAAGTAAAATTATTTTTCAATATCCAAGTATATGTAAAATTACAATTTTTAAACCTTTATATTTTATTAAAATATTATTTTAGTAATATTAATGGAACTTACTACAAAATTAGCCAAGTCATTTCTCGGATTTAGTAAACTTTTATTTATTACTTAATTTATTTATTTATTTTAAATATATGTAACCTAAGTAGTAAAGTTTCATATGTATAAAGAAAAGAACAGGTTAGAATTCATTTTATTTAACTACAATTTTAATTACAATTTTAAAATTACCACATTAAAATTTAAAAAATATTTTCATTGTTAGTTTTAATTGACTATATTATTTTTATAACAGAAGGATAATTACTCATAGTAAGTATAATTATTTTCCATAACAAAGTATATGTAAATTACAATTTTTAAACTATTATATTTAAATATTTAAGTAATATAAATGGCACAGACTACAAAACTATCTAAGTCATTTCTCAGATTTAGTAAACTTTATGTATTAATTAATTAAATTATTTATTTTAAATATATGTAACCTGAGTAAAAAAAAGTTTCATATGTATGTACAAAAAGAACAATGGGTCATACATTACCTTACATCATCTAGCTTTTAGTTATAATTTCATTTTTCAGGAGGTGTTTTATCGGATTCATTCAAGTGTTTGTAGTACATTTTATTATAGAGGTGTTGTTTCGGTTAGGATACATTTTATTTAACTACAATTTTTTAAACGGTGTTTATGTTTTAATACGTTTTAATTTACAATTTTAAATTTTAAATAACAGTTTAAAACATTTTTCCTGCCATTCAATAGACTTTTTTTTTTTTTTTTTTTTTTTTTTATATATTATTTAAGGAAAATTTTTTGACAATGACGGCATATAATAGCTATTTCATTTTTCTGATTCAGTAAATTTTTTATTTTTTATAAACTTAGTAATATATAGTTTCTCTTGTATACATAGAGGACACGGGTCGTTTAATGATCTACAAATTCTAGCTCTTCTTATTAACTTCCATTTTACTGTAGGTGTTTTATTTGATTCTTTTAGATGCCAGAAATATTTTGAGAGAGATGTTTGATTTTTATATTTATTTATTCTAAATGAAGTTTGATGTTGGTTGAATATTTTTTTGAATTCATTATAGTGCAATTATATATATATTTTTATGTTATCAGGATTTTCAATCGAAGAGATATTGCAT
>CAHIKZ030001681.1:280000-340000 GCA_903632075.3 Acanthosepion pharaonis
GGTATAAAAGACAGAGCGAAGCCACGTCATATCGATGATGACGTGACTGAAGTCGAGATACCAAGTCAGGATCTATTACATTACAGATCCTTCTTTTGGATCTTTTTAAGAAATGAATCTCGTAGCACCAGACCAGATATGGCTGCAATATACAATGCACGGACGCATGGTAGATTTGTAAACGTGCAAGATGGACTGTGACGACAAAATCTTTTTTGGCATGACACAATTTCTTTTAAAAGGAAATACACAGAAAAGAAAAAAAAATCTTTTTACAATGCTACGTACTCCAGTAGATCAAAAAAATGATGTGCAATATGTGTCAACCCTAAGCGAGGGGGGGATGCATCAGTGTCAAATTGGCAATTCTACGTTTAAATCTGAATAGCCTGAACGTAAAATTGGTAAATAAAGGAAAAGAAAGGGTAAAATTGCATTTAAGCCAGCTTCACGGCCATCAGAGATTTATCTTTGTATGATGAGTCAGCAAACCGAGAAAAGTCCTCGGTTACAAAGCGACAGTCGCATTCTAAATCAGCGCACACACTCCACGCACATACAGAAACGTACACGAGCGCACAAACACATACTATATATATTTGTGTTTCTAAGCGCGTACTAGTGTGTGTGTGTGTCAGAGAGAGAGAGGGAGAGGAAGAGAAAAAGAATCAGAGAGGAATAGCGAGAGGAAGGGGAGAGAGAAAGTGAGAGAGGAAGAGAGAAAGAGAGAGAGAGAAAGGAAGAGCGAGAGCATAAGGGCGAGAAGAGAGAGAGGAAGAGAGGGGAAGAGAGAAAGAAACAGCGAGAGGAAGAGTAAGAGAGGAAGAGAGAAAGAAAGAGAGAGCGAGAGGAAGAGTAAGAGAGGAAGAGAGAGAAAGGAAGAGCGAGAGGAAGAGAGCGAGAAGAAGGGAGAGAGGAAGGGAGAAAGAAAGAGAGAGGAAGAGCGAGAGGAAGAGAGAGATAGAGGAAGGGAGAAAGAAAGAAAGAACGACAGGAAGAGAGAGGGGAAGAGAGAGAGAGAAAGCAAGAAAGAGAGAGAAAGAGAGAGAGAGAGAGAGAGAGAGAGAGAGATGGATAGAGAGAAATATAAAGAGATAGCATCATTATATCTTATCCATTAACAAATAACAACCCTGTAGCGTAGAAACAGCATTATCTTTAATATGCTCCGACGATTATCTCTTCTTCGGATTTGTCCATATTTAACGATCTACGATGTAATTTAACTGACGATAGATTACGTGACACAGGAAGCCGAAGGCGCATCAAAATATCGAAAGCTGCTTTCCAAAAGAATATAGACAATATAAATAAGGAAAATGACATTATACACAAAGAAAAGAGTGCTAAACTGTTATGTAAAATCTATTCTCCTACAAGGGTGGGTTGAAACATTCAGGTGCTGACAGAATGAAGGAGAGATATTAGAGCTGTGAAATCTTGCATGCATTAATTTCAATTCTTCTTATTAATAATTGTATTAATTCTTTCCAGCTCAACTGACATCGTCTGTCTGTTCAAAGAAGACTTCAAATGTAACTAGTAGCGACAAGGAGATTCATGTTTACATGGCGTCGCATTTTTACCAACAGTGCAAATGTAGGCAGCTGAATTTAGGAAGGGAAGACAAGTATTGAAAATGACCCTAGATCTGGACGTCCTGAGATTGTCACCAGTGAGGAAAATATTGATAGTGTTCTCCACATCATGATGGATGACAGGCAATTTACTATAAATCAAATAACCGATGCTATTAGCATATCCTGTGAGATTATTATATATATTAGAGTTGAGAATATTCTGCACAGTGAACTTGGGGTGACAAAGGTTTTTGCTTGTTGGGTTCCACGTTTTCTGACACCTGATTAAAAGTGCACAGGCTGGTCATATCAGGGGAAAATCTGACATTGTTTGAGGCAGATCCAGCTGGTTTCATCGGAGTTTTCTTTTTTTTAACCCATGATGAGTGTTGGGTTCATCATTTTGAGCCGGAGGCAAAGAGAGAATCGATGTAGTGGCAATATCCCGCCTCACCTGTTCCACTGAAGGCGAAGGTAGTTTCAACTGCAGGAAAGTTAATGGCCTAAGTTTTTTTCTTTTATTCAAAAGGCATTGTGCTTATTGACTATCTTCAAAAGGGCCACACCATCAATGGAGAGTACTATGTCAACTTGCTGAGGAATTTACGAAAGGGTATCAAGACCAAACAGCAAGGATAACTGACGAAAGGATTCTTGTTTCATCAGAACAATGTTCCAGTATACAGGTCCTTGGTTTTAATGGCTGCTTTGATTGACTGTCAATTTGAACTGGTTGATCATGTTACCTATTCTCTTGATTTGTACACTTGGCTGGGAACCAGTATCGCAGTGATGATAACATCATATCTGCTGTTTCATATCTGACGTTTTTGATCATAGAATGAAAGCTTCTTCACCAATGGAATACAATCACTGGAAGCGGTGGAAGAAGTGTGTCGACCACAAAGGAGACTATGTTAAAAAATAATCCTTATTTGGCTACATTCCATGAGAGTCTCCTCATCAGCCTATGAAGGTTTCAGCTGACATTTCCGTATTGTCAGTTAAGCAACTGTAATATTTTGCTAAGTTTAATTTCAGAGGGAGAGAGAGATAGAGATAGAGAGAAGATAATTAAAGAAAGAAAACAGATATAATGTGAGAGAGAGCGAAAGAGTGAAAGCAAGAGAAACTCTATGGAGTGGAAGTTCTTCTCATCAAATGCTCTAAAGAAGGCCATTGTCGTTTCATCTGCAGAGAAGGTGATAACCTAAGCTTTTTGACTTACAAAAGAGAGAATATACTATACTAAATTGCCGAGTAAGTTACGAAAGGGTATCAAGACCAAACAGCAAGGATAACTGACGAAAGGATTCTTGTTTCATCAGAACAATGTTCCAGTATACAGGTCATTGGTTTTAATGGCTGCTTTGATTGACTGTCAATTTGAACTGGTTGATCATGTTATCTATTCTCTTGATTTGACTATCATCTGTTCGTCAACACGAAAGAAATACTTGACTGGAAGCATAATCGCAGTGGTGATGGTGTCATGTCAGCTGTTGATGACTTTATTGATCAACAGTATGAACAGTCTTTTTTAAACATTCAGTTGTCACTTTAGCTGGAACGAAAGAATGCAATTATTAATAAGAAGAGTTGGCATTAATGAATGTGTGCGTTCAAAGTCAGTATATGAACCTTTCATCCCCCCTCATTTAAGGCAGAAAATACTGGACAGTTACCTCATAGATCAATAATGGTATTAAGTCAATAGATATGTGGTCTACAGAGGGATATTGAGAATAATATCGAGGACATATGTGAGCAAAGAGAAAGCTTTAAAGAAAATGGAAACGAAAAAGGCACTGATATCAGAAAGAGAAAATTTAAATTCCTGGGACATATACTGAGGAAAGTGGGCTTGGAGATTTTGATAGTCACGGGACATATTGAAAAAAAAATAAAGGAAAAGGGAAGAACGAATAATATAACTTTTGTGCAAATGGATGACAGAGAAATGGAATGGATATTAAAAAGACAAACATTTTTAGGAACTATGAGGAAATTGGGGAGAGCCATGTTTACCCTCGTCCTAATGAGGAAAGAAGTGTTAGAAAATTTGTCAATCACTAGAAAATATGGATAGCAAGAGGGAGAAAGGGAAACAGCGAGTAACCTACCAAACGATTTTGTGTCAATTGATGGCGGAACAAGAATAGGAGGGTTAGTAAAACGATAAACATTGCTAAAAGCTACGAAGCAAAGGTAGTTGGGCGTGGCTATCAAGTTCTAATGAGAAAAAAAGGGTTACAACATTTAACTCCATTCTGCAGATGTCAGGTCGAACTGGTATAATGAATCTCGTGAGGTGGACATCAAGTCGTCGCAGGACATAATCGAGCCAGTGAATACAGCGCTGAGCGATCGTGAGAACGATGCTTGGCAGGCCGATCCTTCGGCAGAGCTCCTCATTTGATACAATATCGGACCAGTGCACCCTCTCAATGGTCCTGGGGGCTTGGGACTCGAAGGCATGGACGTTGAAATACGCGGGAATCGCTCTTTGTTGGCTTTTTTGCTTTAAATTGATGTAAGAAGAAGGAATGGGAAGGATAGTAAAGCGATAAATATTGAATTAAATCTCCGAAACATAGGAAGCCATGGAGAACAGAAGAAAGAAGAAAATATTGGTCGATGCTTTATACAGGGTCCGGCAGAAATACTCCCCTACAACATACACCTCCTAGGAATACTTCCCATATACTGTGTAAGACATTAGCTAGATGAAGACATAATTGCCAGTAACGTGTTATCATTATGTGAAAGGTATTTCAAGGATGTGTATGATTGCACCGCCAAATATCTGGGTGACCTCTTCCTGATGGCCGATCTCTGCTCTGATCTAACTCTCAAAGCCCAAGAAGGGGAAGACTGACTGGTATCATTTAATTCCGACAAAACAAAGCTAGTAACAATTTTGACTTAATACAATCAATCCTGTCAAACCGTGTATTGAATGTCGTTCTCAACGGATTCTCCTCCAGCTCCTACCCCACGAACGCAAGTGTCCCTCAAGGCTCCATCCTAGGCCCTACTCTGTTCCTTATCTTCATTAACGATCTTCCTGATGTCACAGGTTCCCATGTAGGCATCTATGCGGACGACACTACTATTTACTCCTGCCTCAAAAACAAATCTTGTGTCGCTGACAAAACTAACCTGGCCGTTTGTCGCGAAAAGGACCTCAAATCAGTTGTTGACTGGGTTAGGAATTGTCTGGTTAACTTCAATGCCTCAAAAACAAAACTGCTCTCTATTACTCACCACAGAGAAGCATCCCTGCCTCCCATTAGAATGTCTGACGGTCAACTCCACGAGAGCACGTCTTTGCGACTGCTCGGTCTCACATTGTCCGCTGACCTGAGATGGAACGAATACATTGAGTCAATAGCTTCGTTCACCGCAAGGAAAGTTGGCGTCCTGCGCCGCGCCAGAAAATTTTTCTCGTCGGAGTCGATCCTTCAAATCTACAAATCAATCATTCGCCCTTGCATGCAGTATTGCTGCCATATATGGTCTGGAGCCCCTTCTGTTTGTCTTAATGTTCTTGATAAGATCCAGAGACTGATATGCAATGTAATTGGCCCTGATCTGGCATCTCGTCTGCAGTCGCTCTCTCACAGACGTGACGTCACTTCCCTTTGTCTTTTTTACAAATACCTTCACGGTAACTGCTCCGAGGAGCTGCTTTCACTGGTTCCCAGACTTCATGAATTTAAGCGTTCAACTAGACTGGCATCTCGCTCACACCCTTCCACTGTCGAAACTGTTAAATGTAGCTGTCTCTTCTACTCCAATAACTGCATATCTCGCACCTCTCGCATGTGGAACTCCCTCCCTTTTTCTTATTTCCCTGATAGCTATAATCCCCAACTATTCAAATGTAATGTCAATCGACGTCTCCAGATGCCCTGATCTATCCCCTATCCTTCTCTTCATCCTTTCCTCTATCACTCCTCTTTGCTCCAATTCTCTGTAATCCGTTGCGTTCTAGTGGCTTCCCGCCTTGCTTAGGGTGAAACGCTTAAAAAAAAATCATCACCACTGGGCAGACCCTGAACTTGCACCAATCCTTATGAATGGTCATATATTCAAAGAGGCCCCATGACTCGAACGCATACTGGATCACGCTTATTCCTGGCCTCAAATGAAACGTATACAGGGCGCGATGGATAAATTGTCGTCTAAATTACACAAAAAATGAAAATAACACTGACATCTCATTTCAAAAGATATTTTTACTAAAATTACACAAAAATATCTGGAAATACTAAGTAGTAAGTTTATTCAAATAAATCGCCATTGACTTCAATCACGGACTCCAGATGCGTTCGGAATCTTTTGCCACTCTCCTGGACGGTCTCCTTGTTTAATTCTTGCCTTCAGTTCATCTCTGCTGTTTCAAGGAGTTTTTTATTTTATTTTTAGTCTCTCGCATAGCTGCCTCCCACATAATAATTTTTTTTTTTAAATGCACATTTTTTTTCAAAATAAAAAAAAATAAAAAAAATAAATAAATCTCCATAGACACGCAATGAAGACTAACACAAACCTTTCCCTGACTTGACATCTATAAAGTAACTTATACTGATACTTATTATTAACACCCAACAGACGCCTACCCAATTTAGTTAAATTCGCCCTAGCTGTTAGCATGGAAATGTTGATTTTGATTTCAATTATTAAAACACGTAAATTTCAGAAATACGTTATTTTTAAAAAAAATTCATTTGAAGATGGAACAGAGCTTACTTTAGCTCAATGCCTATAGTATGTTAATTTTTTTTGCATAAAACTCTGGGAATTTCTCGACTTCAAAATTTTTTTATTTTCCGTATTGCTTCAGGAATGGGCGACCATATATATATATATACAGCTTTCGAGAGGTAAATCATTTTTCGCCTTCCTATCGCTGTCAATCCCTATTCTGTCATTCATTTACATAAACTGTTTAGGTTCTCTCTTCCCCTCTTACTTTCAGTATATCCCGTGAGTCTCATATTCTCCAGATTCTCTTTCCTCATCAGATGTCCCAGAGATGTATGCTGTGTATTAAAATTAGCATACATGTCAAGCGAAATTTTTTTTGAATAACTTATTTCTGAAATTTACTTGTTTTAACACCAAAAAAAAATTTCGTTTGAAGATGGAACAGAGCTTACTTTAATTCAATTTAATTCAAATAATTATATTGAAGTTTTCGGCTCTTGTTTTGAAACATGAGACCTCTTATGTCGCGAGTTGGAATCATATTTTTAAATAAATAATTATATTTATGCTCTTTTTTTTGTATCGAGCACTATTTTTAAAAATAATAACTAAAATACAAAGGGACTTTGGATTATTTACCTAACCAGTTCCTTCAAGAATTTTATAAATATTTATATATATAGAATATAGTGGAAAGAATATTTATAAAAAAAACTTTAATAAAAAATAAGAAAATAAAAACTTTGTTATGTTGTCAGTAGTTTAAATTAGATAATTGGTAAATATATTCATTAGAATTCTGTCACTGCTCCTTTTTCCTGTGTTTGTTTCTTATGTGATTTTTGTCTTTTTAATTAAAACATGAACTAAAAATATTTTGAAAATTGTCTCAAATATTCCATAAAAATATTGGAACCAATTTTTTAAACATTTTCTCTATTTAGACTGAATATCACTTGTTATGGAGCAATTGTAAGTAAATTAGTCGCGTTTCTTCTTCTATCTACTGTTTCACTTCGTGCCGTTGACAATCACGGCTCTCCACAATTTCTTTTGTAGCTCTTAATATATTTTTTTCTTTTAGTTATATCTCAATATAGAAAAACCCGACAACCCAAAATTAGTCGCTATTTAATTTACATCGTTCAAAAAAAATTTCTCCTCTTCAGTTTATCTTGTGAGCATCAAATTTTCCAAGCCCACTTTCCTCGTTATGTGGTCTAGAAACCTCAACTGTCCCTTCCTGATGTATAAGTGTTATATAGGAATAAAGTTCGCTGCCGACACTTGAGTTTGAACATAGATTGACAGTGGGCAAACACAGGCGATCCCATTATTGAATTAAGTTAACCACATGACCATAGAAAATCGCATGAGTAGAAAGTCGCATGACGTCTAACTGATCTCTATTTCTATTCTATCCTCTATTACTATTCGGATCAACCTTTCTATTCTATCCTCTGTTACTAGACGGATCGTTAGTCTCTACACTATTCACTATACGGATTACTATTCGAGCAAGTAATATTAGCGCAAGATTAATCGAAGGCGCCTGACACCAACATTGTTCAACGGCGTACTATAGTTGTATCTGCGATTACAAAGTCTCTACTACAACGCGCATTACGAAGTGACAACGAGTATTCGTTGACATCACAGTTTCTTTTTTGTTTCAATTTTCTCTAAAACTTCATCGTTATTCACATGTTCGGTCTATAGTATAATCAACATCTTTCTGTAGAACCACATTTCTGTTGCTTCAAGTCTCTTTTTTATCTTTGAGGAGATTACCCAGCATTCACTGCCATATTAGAGGACTGATATTACGTAACAGTTCAGTACCCTTTTCTTTGTTTCTCACGAGATTTTTATGTTTCTTAATAGTTTGCTTAACTTTTGGAAGGTATATTTCGATATCCCAGTGTCGTACTTTACATCCTCTGTTAAAACACTTTCTAGATATTTCAACTGTTGTACTTCTTTGCTTTTGGTATCTCCAATTCGTCGCATTTGCGCTCGTTTAATTATTTTACACCCTCACATCTCTGGCCTTGTGTCAGACAATTGTGAACTTAATACGTGTCTAATAGATGCCTAGTCACGAATAGCAGGCTAGTATGTTATGATCAAATGGTAGTAAGTTAAAATTTGCCAGGTTTTACCTGAATAATCTGTTTAATATAACGGGTTACATCATTAACAGACGTTACACGACTCAGCCTTCTCTTAGAGACGGTATGGGGAACTTTCTCCGATCAGTTGGCCGCATCAGATACGACTCATCATTAGGTGTGCCACACTACCAAAAAAACACAGGTTATTTTTTTTCTTGGTGCCTGTCGTAGAAAGGGGGGAGATTTGTTTTTTTGTTTTTTTCTTTGATGAAAAGATTTTTCTATAATTAAAAATTGAAATCTTGGTTTAATATTAACACAGGTGACAGCGTGATTAGCACCTGTCCTTTCAGGAATTAATTTCTAATGTATTCACTTGAAATTACAAATAAAAAACAAAAAGAAATTAATAAAAGTTATATTTCTTCTCCAGCGAAAAAAAATATTACGAACATTTCCTGTTTCTGAAGAAAAAGATGTTTCTGCATCTGATCTTCCACAGTGAAAATTGGAGACTGTTTAAAATGATGAAAAAATTACCTTTAGACGAAAGCATTAAAAGTTCAAGAGACAAAATTTTTTAATCCTTGTTTTTTTGTATGTGGCTATATGGGAAAATTGTTTTGAGTTAAGTTTTTTTTACGAAACGAAAACTAAATTTTAAAAAATGCTATTTTCTTCATTAAATTAGGCATGCAATTGGGAATGAAAACGGAAAATATATTGACCCAATAAATATAAGTTTGCCCACGAATGTACTATTTTAAAGTTGTGAAATATTCTTACTTATCCAATTATAATTTCAAGCTGAACGGATAACGAAAAAAAATGAGGAAGAGATATCCACCCATTACTAGTTTGGAAGCACTTATTCCGAGAAACATTTCTTCTTTTTTTTTTCCAAGAACAAGTTATTCAGGAAATCTTGGCGTATAACTTGGACACTTGTGCACTTTCACGTATCGATATATATATATATATATATATATATATATATATATATATATATATATAATAATTTATTTAAAAATATGATTCAACACGCTACATAAGAGTTCTCATGGTTTCAAAACAAGAGCCGAAAACTTCAATATAATTATTTGAATTAAATTGAATTAAAGTAAGCTCTGTTCCATCTTCAAACGAAATTTTTTCTTTGGTGTTAAAACACGTAAATTTCAGAAATAAGTTATTCAAAAAAGATTTCGCTGGCTTTAAATAACCTGCAAATGGTTGACAGTCCATAGAAAACGAATCAATTAATCAAAATTGAAAAAAAAATAGTAATAATAATAATAATTAACTTGAAATATAAGAAATATATATAAAGATGCAGTTATGGCGAACAAAATGTTACTTTTTATCCACTGTGTATGCTGTCATTGCCAAGAAAAACGCTATGTTAGTGTAACCTAATTTATTCTTTATTTTTTCATTATATTTCTTAAATGTATCTTTGTTGCATTATATTGAAACGTTTTAAACTTCTTACGACTCATAGGAACCAAAGAAAAAAATATAACCATGTCTGAGTTCGAATGGACCCGTTTTTGTTCAATTCCATTGATTGGTTGAGCATCATTATATAGAGTGAGGCAAGAAGTACCCAACATATATACCTGTCTTACTTTTATATGGTTGGTATTTCTGGGAGGTATATGCATGAAGTATTTCTCACGGACACTGTATTTGATAATTAGGTTCTTCTTCTATGTGTCGTGTCTCTTCGGGACGTGGATAATCATGGCTCTCCATTCACTTTTTCATCAAGTCACCCACTACCTGTTCTATCTTATCTTATGTTTTCCTCTGTCTCCCTTTTCAATATGTTCCGTGAGTGTCGAATTCACTTAGCCTTCTTTTCTCGTTATGTCTTAAAAATTTCGACTGACTGGAAATATAATCGTTCTTTTTGTTTCTATTTTTATTAAACGGTGTTACTCAATCCATAGTATCCTCAATATCTTTCTGTAGGACGGCATTTATGTTGGCTTAAGTCTTGTATATGACATAGAAATTAACACTTTCATTTCTCACGAAATTTTCCCATTTTCACTAATAATTTGCCTAACTTTTGTTTTCTTATTATTAAAGATAAAATTCTAAATGCCTGTTTTTATCAAAACCTCGTGGTCAACGGAAGAATAAATGAACACTTATGAAAAAAAAAATAACGTAATCTAAAACTCGACATGTATGCTAACTTTAATACACAGCATACATGTCTGGGACATCTGATGAGGAAAGAGATTCTGGAGAATATGAGACTCACGGGATATACTGAAAGTAAGAGGGGAAGGGGAACCTAAACAGTTTATGTAAATGAATGACAGAATAGGGATTGACAGCGATAGGAAGGCGACAAAAATGATTTACCTCTAGAAAGCTGTGGAGAGCCATGGTCGCCCACTTCCTGAAGCGATACGGAAAATAAAAGAAATTAGAAGTCGAGAAACAGCCCAGAGTTTTATGTAAACATGTGTTAACATACTATAGGCATGTCTGATTGAATAAATTACAAACATTGTGTCTGCTTATTTTTTATCATAATCCTTTCATATTCACAAATATTTTTCCGTATATTACAATTGAATAAGACAAGAAATGCACTGTAACGGAGAAATATGGCACGTGAAACTAGAACAATCTACTCCAGTGGACGAAATAAAAGGTACATTTCGAAATCCCAATCGCCTGAAGAAGGCCGTATATTGTAAGGTAAAAGGTAGACTGAGCCTACAATTAACAATCAATTCACTTCCTTATTTTAATAGAGAATTTATATCAGAAAATCTGATAATTTCTCATTTTTCATGTAAGCATAGAAAACAGTATTCATTTAAAGCTCTACATGTTCTAGCTTTTTAAAAAAATTATTTTGCCTTAGGAAATTTATTAACTTAATTAAAAATATTTTAAAACGGACGTACTATTTTTATAATTACTATTGGTTAAGGATAAGATATGCTGATTCCACTTAGTCTTAAATGAATTCTTAGTACTACCCATATAAAACTTTTCAACATTATTTATTGTGTTTCTTTATAATCTTCTCAAGATTATTGATCGGTGCAGCTGTAACTTAATTTTAGTGTGTTTCTATTAAATATTTTATTAAGAGGGTTACTTTTAAGGAAATCTTTATCAATTAAATGGAGGAACTTCTGGCCTAAGTTAGTACTAACCGACTGGTTAAATGGGGATGTGTACGAACTGATTTTCCTATACCTATTTCTTTTCTTTAGATCAGTATTATCATATTTTCTATACTTGATTTCAGCGTAATTGTAACCACTATTTTTAAAGAAGTATTATAAACACCGCTATATTTATCAAACACATCTTTGTCAGATGAGTTGTTGCTAATCCTACAATCTATAGATTAGGGTATATGTTTGATTACAGATGGAGGGTAGTTAGAATTGAGGTGAATATATATATTGAGTTACCTTTACTTTTCATATGAGGTTGGAATACATCATTAACACGATCTACTGTAACATCAAGAAAAACTACTCGTTTAACTTTAGTAGTTATATTAACCTTAAGATTTTAGCTTTATTTATACATATTAATTAGCCATAGTAGTTTTTTCAAACGTTTAAGTTATTTACCAGTTACTTAAATGTATATATTTTAAATAAGAAGCTGACCGAGCATATAACTAGTTAGAATTATGTTAAAATACCTCCCCACCTCTTTCGATTTTACTTCTTACGAAAGTTGAACGTAAGACTTCTATACATTTTAGGAAATAATGTAACCATTTTTTATCTATCCATAATGAAATTGTCTAGGATTTATATGCAGACAACTTTGTGTCATGACCTATATAATAAATTTTTTCGGTGATTTTGAATTTAGCGTAGGTCACATTCGATTGGTTAATCACAAGTCTAATTTTAATTCTGTTTTTTTTTTTTTTTTTTTTTTTTTTACGAAGTATTTATATTTTTTGAAATTAAAATAATCTTTCTTTTACCATCGCCCGAGGAGACACATTTGTAGTGTTGAAACATAATTTTAATTGTTTTGTTTTAATATCCTAAAATAAATAATATTTAGATCTTATTGTACCGCCGAGCCATCTTTAAATTTAAAGGTTACAGAGACTGGAATTATATTCCATTTGTTCTCATTTTACCTGGTACAGTACAAGAATTTTATTACTCAATTAGCATGTTAAAAATACAAAAATCGAGTTTCTATGGGGGCGTTCATTTTTTGCCTCGTACTATATATATATATATATATATATATATATATATATATATATATATGGTATGACAAATTGGATAAAAGTTTTTTGTAACGAATTTCATCCGTTAGGTTTCATGGAAGGACTCATCAACAAAGCGCAGTCCGATGAAATCCTAATCGATAAAATGCGAAAAACATAATTCTTTTTCCCAATTCATCATACTATTTTATTAAGTACTCTTTGTTGAGATATGAATATATATATATATATATATATATATATATATAATATCGTTAATATATATATATATATATATATATATATATATATATATATATATGTATGTATGTATATATATATATATAAGCAATTGATTTTTTGCACTGAGAATTATGTTCTTTTCTTCTTCTGGTAGTAATACTACTGGTAATTACTACCAGTCAATATCTAGAGATCTATTCACGACTGCCCTAGAGTTTGCTACTATATATTCAGTCCTAACACTCCAGGTCAAACCATCCTCCATCCATAATTAAGCTCATACCCTCATCAAGAGAGAAAACAATTAGTATGAATTCCGCAAATGAAGAAATATTCTCTTAACACAGCAATTTTTACAACCAAGTTCTAAAATATAATGGCTACAAACACCCTAACATCAGTTATATAAAAAATAATAGTACAAACCAGAGGAAAAACAGAAAAAGAAAAATCATTTCGTACACCCCCGTGATTGCCTCCGTTCAACTAAATGGTTAACAATAAGCTAGGACAAACATTCCTAGCTTTAATCGAAAAACATTTTCCTGCTAACAACAAACTTAGCAAGATCTTTAATAAAAACACACTAAAATTAAGTTATAGCTGTACTGAAAATCTAGAAAGGACTATAAAAAAAAAAACATAATAATAAAATCCTGAAAAAACACGCATAACAAAATCAAATAAATAAATATCCTAAATTAAAATTTGACAAAAATAATGAAAAATTATGTAATTGTAGAAACCCTGAAAATTGCCCTCTGAATAATAAATACCGCATAGAATCGGTGGTATACTAATGCACATTCAAATCCATTGGGAATCCAAATATTGAAAAAATATATATAGGATCCACAAAAAAATGAATTTAAAATAAGGTGGAGACTACACGAAAGCTACTTAAATAATATTAGAAACAGAAATTGGACATCCCTATGTAAATATTTTTGGCATTTAAAAGAAACAAATAAAACACGAAAAGTTAAATGGAAAATAATAAATAGAACAAGAAGTTGTAGAACGTGGGATGATCCATGTTCTTCATGCCTACATGAAAAACTACACATTATTAAGTTTCTAAAAAACGAAAATTTATTAAATCAAAAAAATAATATAAGGGCTTTTTGCAGACACCACTAAATATTCACCTTAAATAATTAGCATTTTATAAAAGGAGAAAAAAAAATAATAATGATAATAATACTCTCCGCAATATCATTTAAAAATTACAAAATCCCATATAAAATCTATTAACAAATTCAATTAAAACAATAGGTTTAAAAATACAACCTAATCATAATCTTAACGCCCCTTTAAGAAATAATCAATAAAATAAATAAACACCAAAAAGGACCAGAACTACAACATCAATGAGTTAGAGTTTTTGTAGATAGTAATAAAAAACAACGGAAGCTGATAAAATTAGCCATTGTAGCTAGGCAAAAAATCCCCCAAACCAACCTTATACGACTACAAAAACTTGACATATAACAAACACCCTCTACTTCCATCAAAGCAGAGACCCCTTGATAATGAAAAACTAGCCCCAGATTACACCTCCATTTCAAAAATATGAATGTGTAAAAAATTCCGTTGCTTACTTATTCCAAACATCGCTTGAGGATAAAACTGCCACCCAACAGTCAAGGTTTAATATTGAAATTAAACTTGAAAACTGATGACCAGTTTCGAAAGAGTAATTTCTGTGTCGCGATGTAATATTTTTTTTTTAAATAATTACAATTTAAGCTCTACTTTTGTATCGAGTACTGTATTTTAAAAAAAATAAAAACAAAAATACTATATATATATATATATATATATATATATATATATATATAACAGACAGAGAGTTTCCTTCCATCGGATGGGGTGAATTAGTTTGAGTTATGGCAACGTCTTATTTTCAGATACCCCAACGTTTGTTTTTCTTACATACACTTTTGTCTTTCATTCCTAAACTGAAGAAACCAAACGTAGCAGACGTTCTTTCGGCGAAACGCGTCGTTTATAGCTTTTCCATTTTGTCTCATTATCTTCCCTATTGCATTATCCGTCGTCTTCAATGAAACTTTTTATGTAAAAGGGATTGCTGACCAAATACACAATTATATATATATATATATATATATATATATATATATATATATATATATATATTTAAAGATATTTTGTAGGTACAAAATTTAATGATCGAAATAAAAGTATAAAATTTAATATTACAAGACATATTAAAAACTACACGGTCAAAAAAATGCCCTGTTTACCTTAGATTACCCTGGATTGGCACAAAGTGTGAAAAAATGGCCAAACAAATTTCATCAAAGGTCCGCTGCTGCTTTTTCTCTGCTGAAGTTTGGATTATTTTTCAAACTCGGCCCATGTTTCGATCTGCGTGTAAAGACGTTCTCCCTCCCCACCATATCAATTCAATTGTTTACAAATACGTTTGTAGTTGCGGAGCCAACTACATAGGGAGAACAACTCAGCGCTTAGACACTAGAATAAAGCAGAACGTTCCTACTAAAATTAGAAAACACACCTTGCCGTTAAGTGGACTCGTTTGAACACCTACAGTTCCGCCATATGCGAACATCTTTTAAATAGCAGAGATTGTGCCGCCAAATTTAGTGCTGACTGGTTCACCGTGTTGTCCCGGTCACCTCTGTATTTTCAGGAGAAGGTTCTGGAGGCACTTTACATCGGGTCCTGCAAGCCTTCTTTGTGCAAACAACGTGAGTGTTTGTTGGGACTCGCTGTCATCTGCCTCTAGTTCCTTTTGCATATACAATATTATATATATATATATATATATATATATATATATATGTTTTTTTTTTCCACCTATTCACATTGTACATTTCTCTGTTTTAATATTGAATCTCCCGTGGAAGCCTGACGAGCGGGAGCGAAACCGGTTACTTCCCTTTGTTGTTGAGTTTTTTTTTTTTTTTTATTATTTAATATTGTTTTAATATGTCTTGTAATATTAAATTTTATACTTTTATTTCGATCATATATAATATATATATATATATATATATATATATATATATATATATATATATATATATTGTTTAATAGAAATCTTATAAGTATAAAGATTATATTTGCTCGGATAAATTTTATTTGCAAATAAACAAGCCAACATCAAAGGAAAAAATGGTATAGAAAAAGAAAGAACTAAGAACATGTACGTTGACCGTAAATAATCGTCCGGCATACGAATTCAAGGCCCAAAGAAAAAAAAACGATGCGAGTACCCAAAACAACTAAATAAAGTGCTCAATACAATGAGTAAGAGCTCTTTTTCCCTAAAAGAATAAATATAGATTGAAACCTTATAGGTTTTCTGGCTCTCTAGGTTTAAATAAAATCTATATATATATATAATTGCATCAATCATTCATACAGAAACAAATATAGAGGTTAATGATTTAAATGGCGATGAATACATATTCGTATACAATTTAGAAAATAAGTTACAAACTAACCTGAACCTGTATATGAAATGACAGTATCCCTGTTTATAAATTCCAGTTTTCATGGGGACTTTTTAGTTTTTACAAATTTCGATTTTTCCTACAGACATCCTCAGGTATGGAAATTAAATTTTTCTTTTTTTTACTTCTCGGTAATAATAATATTTTATGAAAATATAGATGTAATATAGAATATATATAATTGTGTGTTTGAACAGCAAAATTTAAATTTTCACATGTCAGAAACATGCGTTTGGGAAATTAAAACATATCCTATAACTCTAGATACATGCATAAAACTAACCCTATATTCAGCTAAAAAATATAAAACAAAATTAAATATTTTGATGTTGTCCAAATATGAAAGTTTTACAATTTTTCGAACAATTTTACATAATTTTTTACAGAAAAGAAAATTATAAAAAACAAAAGAAAATTGAATAAAAACTTAATTTTTTAGTTTCTTCAACAAGGTTCCTTCTACATTGCAAAATTCCTCGAACGTCTTATGAACATATGAAAATATATATATATACACAAATTAATAAATCAATTTCAAAAAATATTCAATTGAGATATAACTAAAAAAATTGGTTATTGTTCTATTATTCTAGATTGCTCTAATAAACCTTGTTTTTGAATCTGGTAAAAAAAAAAAAATTGATGAAGTGTTGGCCATTATATTACATTTTTTCCGAACCAAATTTGAGCTGTTTATTGAAATTTAATTCAGCCACAAACACACACACACATATAATATATATATATATATATATATATATATATATATATATATATATATATATATATATATAAGTGTATATTGAGTGTTTGGATTATTTGAATTTAATTTATGGACATACTAATATAATATATAGACCTATTTTAATTTTATTTAGCACTCAGTTTATTTTTTTTTTTACATTTTGACAAGATTTATTTTCTATTTGATAATAACAATAAAACATAACCATGAAAAATAAGGTAAAATATAAATTCATTAAATAATTATAAAAATGTCCCAACCGATCGATGTACCGACCAGAATCTGTTCGAGAGAAACACACATGCCAAAAAAAAAAAAAAAATATCCTCTGAGACTTGGCGATCCTAATGGATCATGTAGAAAACCGGATCTTGGAGTTGTGAAAAAAAGCAAAAACGTGTCAGTGCATTTCGCTATTCCTGAAGAACACCGTAGCTCCATCACGCTACTTATCAAATGGAAGTTCTATAAAAGAATCTGTATTACTAACCAATACCACAATAAAATAGAAAATGTTACTCTAAACAACATCCGAGAGATATTTCTAAGAATGAAAAAATATGATAGCATTAACTGCAAAAGAGATTTCAGATATTTGAAGAAATAAATAAAATATAATTCAACATAGAAAACAGTATTATAAATACGAAAAGTGAATTAACATCCACGTGAAACTATCTGAATATATAATGTTAAAAAATTAAACAGAAATATGACAACAGAACTTGTGAAATGTTAGGAATAATATCATTTCAAAAATCGTTTCAACTGTTTTAAACAAAAAAAAAGTCTTTTCCGGATGACCTATGTTTTTCTTTTGTAAAATTTATAATTAAATGTCTTCTTTGAATTTTTTCTAAAATTTTTTTTTGCAACCCATAAAAATTTGGAACCACATTTTTTATTATGTGTATATATATATATATATCAATAAGTTGGATCGATTTTTAAATGTGAATTAAGTTTAAAATTTAATTTTTTTTTTTTTTTTTCTTTCAGATTTAACAACTATAATTTTTTGGCAATTTCAACCATGGAAAATTAACAAACAAACAACGTGTTAAAAGTTTTTATCAAAGCCTATTACGAAAATGGACGTTCAAACAGAATTTGAATGAGAAGTTCCTCATGTCGCATCATCTTTCGAAACATTTTTCTTATCAATTGGCCATCACGATTTGCGACTTGACGCCTTTAGATTTCTTCCTTTGCAGTCATCTCAAAAAGTAAGGTCTATGCGGACAATCCAAAACAATTCAACAACTGAAGGATGAGATAATAAGGCATATTGGTGAGATCGAGGAAAAACAGCCAACATAGAGACGTCATCAAAAAATTTTGACCATGTTTTAGCAGTGTAATATTCTAAAGTCTTGACGGATATTTGGGCGATATTATTTTTCATATAATATATATGATTTAAATAATATGATCCAATGAGAAATAAATAAATTTTCACCAATAACACTGATTTATTTACTGCTGACTTTGATCCGTCTTAATGAATTTTTTTTAATACAATGTGTAATAAATCAATGATAAAATTTCTATTTAGTTTGGTTCATTTATTTAGCATCGACATTTTTTTTATATAGTTTCAAATGATATTCGCATATATGATTTAACATATATTTAATTTATTATCTATTATATTTTTTTGATATTATATTATTTCTTGTCACTTTTGCTATGTCATTTTGATTTTTCCTTAAAAGGACAAAAAAAAATTTCAAATTTTATTCTGATATTCTTTTTTTTTAAACGCTGGTACTTTAGTAGAAACGCTTTAAATCATATATCTTATGTAGTAATACTATTCAAGTAGTAAATAAATAGTTCAATGCTGAGAAGAGAATCATAATCTTTATAGTTTTCCCCAGTAGAATAAATAAGCAAAGTGGTTATAGACAAATGAAAGTGAACGTATATATCATCCGCTGCTTACAATTTTATTCATTAAATTGATGATCTTTCTTAATAATGGAATCAAAATCGTTAAATCACTGATGATCTGGTTTCAAAATTTGACAGTTTAAAACGACACTTACTCTTATACAACAATATGAATATAAAAAATTACTTTTAAAAAAAAAACCCGTTAATCATTTTAAATTTACGAAACAACAACCAACTTATCGAAAATTCGGATATATTCAAAAAACACAACCCATCATTTTCTTCCTAATCACAAAAGAATGCTCCTTATACTCGACTTAGACAATGAGTCACAATGAAATTTCGTTTTAGCCCTGAACTAAATAGATAATTAAATTTATTATTTAACAATCTTAATGGTTTTTTTTTTTTTCACGAAACGAATTAACGCACTGCACACCTTCGTATATAAGTTTATCCATTTATATCAATATATCTTTGTTGTAAATAAACAGTAGTTTAATTTGAGATACATAAACTTATATAACATATATTTATATATATTTAAAATTTGTAAATAATTTTTAAATATTAAACTATCTGGATAAAGCCTGTTTAAAAATTTGCTGTCAAGTGTTCGGAATTAAATTATGTTTTATTTTCAGGATCATGTTGGGATCAAATATGATAGAATGATAAGATAAAGAACTATTAGAAAATGTTTACCAATCTAACATATATAAAAATAGTTATAAAAACTGTAGAACATTTCAGTAGATTTAAGTACTATCACTAAAAATCTCAATTGCAATCCAAAAATGTTCATTGAAATCGACTCAGTTTCTTGCAAAACATCTGTATGAATAGAAGCTCCATATTCAAATTAATAAATTAAAATTTATGAAACCAATCAGCAACGTTACCTCAAACGCCATTCAAGCCTTTCAAAAAGACAACCTTCTTATCGTTTGTTACAAAAAATTAAAAAACATTAAAGTTTCAAAAAATGTTTAACAATATTTTAAAAAAATAAGATATTAAAAATTAATATTATATATTTTTTAACCATTAAACAGGGATTTTTCTAAATTGAAAACGTTTTTAGCTAAATGTAATATCCAATAATTATATTATAAATACCATAGCGTAAATTAACGAATCATTCATAGGTAAAATATTGATAAGGGTTTTAGACAATACTGATTACTCAGCCATTCGTATAATTTTTCTTTTTAGTTTAAATTCTTTAAAAAATATCTTCTTCTTTTAAAAATATTTATTCAAAATGAAAATAAATATATGATTTACGAAACGACGTAACAATATAGCGCTGTTCAATGATATTAAACAACAAGCATATAAATAAAGATTCTGAATTTGATTCTTGCATATTGCTTTAGTTACAATATATAATTTTTTCATAAATATTTATATACTATATATATATATATAAATTTAAATATATATATATATATATATATATATATATATATATATATATATATATATATATATATATATATATATATATATATGCATGTTTCATTAAAAACGACAGACAAGGTACTACGGTTCAGCTTTTTATTTAATTTTTCTTGTGTTCGAACAAAAGCTTTCTTTTCTGGACATAGGGTGTGTAAGAACTGTCCAAATGTTTTATATTTCCGACCGCTTTCTGCTATACCTTTAGCCATTATCAAGGATGATTCGATTTTTCAGCTTAATTGAGGGTGTGCGTTCTGTGTATGTCTTAGTGTGTGGTAGGGATGTTTTTAATTTCCGAACACGGTTAGCACATTGTGGTTTTGTTCATAGTTAATATTGTTAAGAGTTGGCTTTTTTTTTTTTTATTATTAAAGCTTCTATTATTTTTAGTCTTTTTTGCAGGTGGATGCAGTTAATATATTTGTGTTTTCTACTAGTATGTTCCTAATGGAGTCTGGTAAATTTGTGTGTGTGTTTAAATGGGTTCTAATGGAGCTGTGATCAGATAGGTGTAACGTAAGACGTCTGGATAAGCATGTGGTTGTGTAACCGATGTAATTATTTATGAGTCCGGTTTGATCAGGAACACAGTTCCTTAAGGGGCATTTGAACTCATAGATAATGTTTCGTTAATTTTAATTAGTTGGTGTGTTGTTTTTTTTGAGGATAAAATTGGCTGTCTTAAATTTTTTTTATATATATATATATATATATATATATATATATATATATATATATATATATATATATATTTGAACAAAAAATATGAACACTCAGAAAAAAAACAGGATGTTTTCCATACTATGATTCATCAAAAATTTTGACTAAAAAAGTCTTTAATTTATCTATATTTCCGAGAACTATAACTATTTATACTGCTAACATTGTTCAGACGATTGTCCTTATCTTTATTGTTTAATAAATAAACGATTTGGTTTATTGTAAACTCAATAAATTTATTGGAATTGCATATGAATGACATAAAAAACAATATTTTCATAAGGGAAAGAAATTTACGATATTTGCAAGCGATGGGCGGTGGAAATGGAACAGATTAATAGTTTTAATTTAAATTGGCAACCAAGGAATGTAAATTTTATATGTCAGACCATTTATTGGAAATAAACATGGGAATGAACGTCTACACAAACATCATCGCAGAAAAACCAATCTTGAAACGTCATTTTGTATATCCATGACTATTCTTGTATAGTTATTCATATTTTAACACATATTCAATGACGGATTTTCATGTCATCCATTTTTAGTGAAATGCCTGTCTGACTATCAAGAGTTGAAAGCGTCATCGGCATTTTAACAATTTGCTCTTATCTAAAAATGATAACAGCAAATATTTTTTAATACAAAGATTTTGCGTTTGTTTGATAAGGCAGGCATTTTTAATTTTTATCATTCATTTTTTTTTCCTTTATCATGATGACTTTGACTCTCAATTTATAATTCATACATACCCCGAGGTTTTCATTCATTTATTTCTTCATAAATTTTTATTTCTTTCTTCACAGTGATTTTATTAGTATATTCCTGTTCGTTTTTCATTTTCAGATTCATTCGTTTATTTATTTATTTATCTTATAAACAAAATACATTTATGGATTTAGGAATGAAAATAGACATTTTAAATACATATCCACACAAATAACACACACACACACACAGTTTTACACACACACACACACACACACACACAATTACAGAAACAGAAACAAAAACACAAACACAAAAAAATACTTACACACATACACACACACACACAGAGAAACAAAGAAAAAAACACAAACACACACAAAAGAGAAACACAAAAAAACACACACACACAGAGAAACAGACACACATGAACACAGGTTTAACACACAGACACACATACACACACACAGAAACAGAAACACACAAACAAAAAACAAAAACACACACAAATGTACACACACACACACACACACACAGAAACAACACACACACACACACACACATCAGAAAAAATACATGTTGATACACACAACAAAACAGAGAAAAAACACACACACACACTAATGAAGAAACACACACACACACATACACACACACATTTACACAGACACACACACACACACACACACACACACACACACACACACACATTTTACACACCTTTATAAATTTTAATGAAAAAAGGTTTAATTTATAAATAGCCTCAGTTTCAGATGGGCAGGCGTTTAATTTTTTTAGAAACTGTTAAAAATATATATATGTTGATCTATGAGAGGTTCCATTAAGGAAATGCCGATAGAAGTGAGAAATCTTCCTTCTTTGTCCCATGTATGAGTGGGACCCCCACTTAAAGCAGACCTTGTGACATATTCCTTTCGAGGTATTCACACGCACACAAATATCGAAGTATCCATACGCACACAAATGTATAGACGGACAATTCCTCAAATCATAAACATAAAATTACACAATTACAGTTGATAACCTATACATTAAACACATTCACAAGTAGATGAGACACAAACACATATACACATTGATAATAGATACAACTAGTCTGAAACAAATGTAAAATGTTCTAAGATTATTAAAAAAGGTTTTAAATAGATTATCAAATATAAATCATAAACTATATATATATATATATATATATATATATATATATATATATATATATATATATACACATGCACACATACATATTACTTTGAACATTATTTTGTCGATACTCGTATTTGAAATAGATGCCCAATTTTTATTTTAAATAGAGTGTATCATGATAATCGGCCGACACTCTCAAAAAATCTTAAAGAAAATATGGTCTTTGGAAGCATCAATGACTTCCCTCTAAGAAAAAAAAACAACATAAAAACCCCAAATTTACAATCTTTTATACAGAAAATTTATTTTTTAATGATAGTTCTATTTATCCCTTTTAAAGAATGTATATTCCATAATTGTGTGTGTGTGTGTGTGTGTTAGAGATAGTAAATAAAAGAACGTGTGTATGTATGTGTGTGTATACATGTGTGTGTGTGTGTGTAAAGAAATTTGTGTTTTGTGTGTTGTGTGTTTACCAATTTATATAATCAATGTGTCAAAGGATTTCTTCTTCATGAAAATAAGCAGACTGGGGATATGTGATTGCAAACCTGGATAACATTATATATATATATATATATATATATATATATATATATAAAAGGCATCGTTGCTTTCCATTGGTGCTAACATTTTTTTTTTTTGTTTGTTTTTTTTATTTAAAACCGATATTTTAGTTTAATTTTTACTCTGCCTTGATTGGAAATTCTGCACTACAGGTAAGAGATATATCATCAGGCCACTAGACTGCCAATGGATTTAAGGTTTTGTATTCAGAATTTTCTTCTCCCAAACTCGTTCCCAACCAATTCCACAGAGCCCAGTTTACATTGCTATTAGCAGAAGAACTTATGGAGTCATAGCTTTCCAATGATAATACAAAAGTATTCGTTGGAATTTGAACCCGGCACGATATTCTAATCTATAAAATTTGTATGTTTTTCAATTCATTTGTAATTATTTCGATGCACCATTTACATTTATTTTTATCGAAACAAAATTGATGAATTAAACAAGAAAAAATCAATTCAAGATTCGTTGAATTTTTGATAAATTCCATTTAAATACGTCGGTCAGGTTGTCTTGCATGAATTTAAAGTATTCCTATTATCATGCAAATATTTATTAATAAAAGTTTCCACCAAAGATACCAAAGAAGACTGTTTTTAAATTTAGAAAAATCATTCGTTTCGTCTAATTAACATAATATTTAAAATAATCAACTCATTGAAATTCATATAGATCTAGCGTCTCAGTTTCAGTGACTTTCCTACCGCCATAAAGTTGCCCCCCCTCTGCCATTTTCTATAAATATTTCCATGCCAACTGTTCGGATGAGCTCTTCTTTTTCTTTGTAAATACTCATTGGGGCTAGTTTTTAGAATTGATGTCTTATTCCCCTCCCCCCACAGACCACGAATTGTAAATATGGGGACTAGTTAGTATCTTCATAGAGACAAAGAGGTATTATGGTGGTTGTAGTAAGAAAGGTACGAATAGATGTGTTGTTTTTGGTGTAAGGAATATTGTTTCGTACGTTTGGGTCAGTGCTTGCGGTAGCTAAGTTATAGTTAAGACAGAAGAAGACCGTCCTTTCCCCAATCCCTTTTCGGCCTTGTGCCACATTTCTGTATTTTAAACAGAATAAAACAGAATAAATAAATCATTGGGGCTAGTTTTTTTGTCTTTATAAACCACGAATTTTAAATATGGGGTTTTTAGAAATATGTCTTATTATGGTTGTATTAAAAAGGAAAAACATATGTGTTGTTTTGGTGTAAGGAAATTGTTTTACGAAAAAATTGCGGCTTGCTGTTATAATATTAAGACAGAAAAGATTTCCTTTCCCCAATCTTTCCAGTTTTTTAACAGACATTGTTTTTTTAAACAGAATAAATATCGCCTCTTCTTTTTCTTTGTAAATACTCATAGGGTATAGTTTTTAGAATTGATGTCTTGTGGTAGATTGTAAAATATGGAAACTAGTTAGTATTTTCATAGAGACAATGTATTATGGTGGTTGTAGAAAGAAAATCGAGTATGAATGTATTGTTTTAGTGTTAAGGAATATTGTTTGTACGATTGGGTCAGTGTTTGCGGCTAGCTAAGTTATAGTTAAGACAGAAGAAGACCGTCCTTTCCCCAATCCCCTTTTCGGCCTTGTGCCACATTTCTGTGTATTAAACAGAATAAATATCGCACTTTTTTTTTTTCAAATTTGTTATTTTATTCCCCTCCCACCACAAACAAGAATTGTATTTATGGGGACTAGTTAGAACTTCATGAAGATTCTGAGGTATTATGGTGAATGGTCAGTAATAATGCGTTGTTTTGGCGTAAGGAATATTGTGGCATATTTAGGTCAGTGTTTCTGGCTAGCTAAGTTTAAATTTAAGACAGAAAAAGATCATCCTTACCCTACCCACTCCTTTGGACCTTGTGCCATAGTGTTGTAAATGTTACAAAATAAATATTGCTCTCCGTGATGATGAATTAATCATAGCACTAAACTGGCGACGAGGTTTCAGTAATTTACATTTGGTTAGATTTAACCGTATTATGTATGCCGTCAGTTTCTTTTTCCGCTTGTGGAACTCTCTTCCGGCTCCATGCTTTTCAGCTAATTTTACTCTTCAAAAATTTAAATGCAATGTCAATCACTATCTATTGTCTCCCTGATTGCTCTTCCTTTTTTATGTTAATATTGTACAGTTTTCTAATTCTTCCACACGCAGTAACCCACTGTGTCTTAGTGGCTTTACTGTCTTGTTAGGGGTGAATCGTAAAGAAATAATAACCCACCGTGTCTTAGTGGCTTTACTGTCTTGTTAGGGGTGAATCATAAAGAAATAATAACTAACTGTGTCGTAGTGGCTTTACTGTCTTGTTAGGGGTGAATCGTAAAGAAATAATAACCCACTGTGTCTTAGGGGCTTTACTGTCTTGTTAGGGGTGAATCGTAAAGAAATAATAACCCACTGTGTCGTAGTGGCTTTACTGTCTTGTTAGGGGTGAATCGTAAAGAAATAATAACCCACTGTGTCTTAGGGGCTTTACTGTCTTGTTAGGGGTGAATCGTAAAGAAATAATAAAGTAAATTGACAAAAAGAAAATTCAATAAAACACACTTGTCTTTTAATTATTTTTTTAATAAAGTAAATATAAAAAATGCAAAACAAAGCGAAGCAGATTTTGTTTCTAATTATTTTTAATAAAGGAAATCGTAATGTAATTTATTTTTTTATAAAGTAAATAGACATTCTAAAATATTTTTATAAAAATAATTTAATAATTTCCGATTTAATTTATTAAAATAATTAAAACCAAACAACTGGTTCATATTTTACATACTGCCTTTTCAAATGCTTTATTTTGAAGACAAATATTCACTAATTAAGATTTTAATCCTTAATAAATTACTTTTATTCGGTTATAAAAAAAAGACATGTTTTTCTGGTGCTGAGTTGTTTCGGTCCTGAGTTGTCACGGCGGTGTTGAGATGTCCTTTCCCGTGTGTGAAAATCAACCTATTAACAACGTGTCAATAGTAAAATTAATAAGAATCAAGAAGTTCTACTAAAGGAAAATGTGCTTCCCAGCAGGAATCGAACCTGTAACTCATTTCACTGTTTAAGAAAACAAAAAGATACATATAGTAATAAGAAATTCTGTCGAAATAAAAAATTCTTTTGTTTACGTTGCCGGTATGAAATTGAATCTAGTATATATAGATACGTATAAGTCTCAGTGAGATTATCCTTAAATAGATAAATTAGAAGTTTGGTTTATCAAGAGTGTCTCCCTTGTCTATAGAATTGTTTCCCCTGATAGAAAATCGTCCTGGGTATGACGATAAACTACATCTAGCAGCAAGGAGATTGGAAGTTTTGAGGAACGTGGAACTATCTCTTAACTGCTTTTGTTCCAAGTTACACCCTGCCCCGGTGTGGTAGCACCTGTTAAGGTCCCGGCTATGGGCAAATATTGAACCTCCAAACAAAAATCTATAGTGCATTTTTATAATAAAATGACTAATTCATAGCAAAATGACTCTAAAAACATATGAAAATACAATTTCATAGTAAAATTACCAATACTATATTTTATGATCTACAAACTATATATCTAAAAAAACATACTTTTACCTTGAAAATATAAGATTATGTACCAAATAACTGTGGCAAAACCATAAAACTACGTACAAAATATTTACATTTCGATATTAAATAACCCATGGAGGGTGATATGCCGCTAAATAACATCAACCTAGGAATCTGATAGAAAAAGTCACAGGTTCGATTCCTACCGGGAGATATCATTTTCTTTAAGACTTTACTATCTAAGCCGGTTGTTATTAATAAAAATAATAGCAACTGAAAAACATATGCTCACAAAAATTATGTTTATACTAATAAGATATAATGACTGATTAAAAATATTCATTATTTTTTTTCAATCATTTCACCTCACGCAAGGTAATTAAGTCACTAAGAAGTAATGGGTTACTGAGTGTGAAAGAATGAGAAAATAAAAAAAAACATTATTACGGAAAGAGATCAAGAAAAGAACAGGAATTAAGAATAGAAAAGATAACGATTAACATTGCATTTACGGTTATATTTAGTCATTTGATCCTGAAAATAATGGGACCTAAGTGTCAATCAAGTATTGCGCCTAATTTCGTAAAGTCTAGGTACCAAAGAGAAAATCTCATCATAACAATTGACATGAAAATATTTATAGAAAAGACACAGGGAAGCTACATTACGGCGGTCGGAAAGTGACTGAAGCTGATATGCCAGGTCAGCACGTATAATATTATCGATTCTTCTTTGCATTTATTCAAGAATCTGTAAATACATAGAAGAATCATCAAACCAGATGTGATAGCATTATTCAATGCATGGACAAATGGTAGACTTATAAATATGCAAAATAGTCTCTGTCGAGAAAAACTATTATTTTTTATTTTTTTCAGCAGCGAGCCTAGGAATTGATTTAATATAATCTTTCCATTTTAAGTCAGTAGAAAACGTTTGTCCGAAAAATCGTAATGAGACATTCTGCTGGAGGTTTGCATAAACCATGCTGATGGAAAGCAAAAAATAGAAAAAAAGTTCTCTTAGACAATTAAAGAGAACAGCTTTGTTTGGGAAACGTTAAAATTAACAAGCCTTTTCTTGCCCCAGTTAACAACTGACTGTGGGTCGTTTTTTTACATCAGCTGCTAATTTGACCTAATTTGATAGAGCCCTGGGAGACATCAGCATTAATGCAAAACGAAATCTAGAAGAGTGACCGTTTAAGAGAATTTTCATTTTGCGATTTGATTGATTGAATCAAAAATTCGTCCTGAAATATCATAAAGTTTCATCTTTTGAAAACCAGAATGCCAAACCCTGTCAAATGCCTTCGATATATCTAAAGTAACAGCCCGAACTTCACTTTCTCATTTAAAACTTGATAGTTTTATCAATAATAAGTGTTAATACACCAGCAGCTGACCTAGAAAAGCGAAATCCATATTGCCTGTAAGAAAACCCTGCGCGGTGAGAGGCGCACCTAATTCTGAGTTGATTGGAGCATCTAATACTTTGCCAAAAATAAATAGAAAGCTAATGGGCTGAGAGTTAGAAGGATAAGACATTTCTAAAAGGTGGGAACTATAGAAGAGGATTTCCAGTATGCAGGAAAGCAACAAGTAGCAAGACATTTATTGTACAGTTTATATAGAACAGTTCAGGAGCATATATCTAAAGGACAATTTAAGAGATACCGCCTACATACATACTACAACGATGGGGTTAAATGCATAGCAGAGACTCAGTTATAAGTGGAAAGTCAGGAAAAGACAGTTGAAATAAGTCAAGGGTAAAATTGGAAGAGAATTTGGGTGCCAAACATTCTGCATTATCAACAAAAGATGGTAACACCTGAAAATGAACGAAGAGCAGAGGGAAGGAAAATTTACTATTTAACACATTATTACATCGCCGACAGTATTCAGGAGGACCAAACTTGTTAGACGCTATAGATGCAGTGACTTTGGCTGGAATCGAACGTGCATTATGTTTACCTAGGAAACCATTTTAGATATGCGTGAAGGTAACCTTTCGGCCACAGCTGTCCTTAGTTGTCCCTTTTTAGTTGTTTTAGGTTTATTTTCTTAAATAAGAATATATATATATATATATATATGGGGCAAGAGATAAATTGGCGTCTAGCTTACACAAAAATGAAAATAACATTGACATCTCATTGTAACAGATATATTTACCAAAATTACACAAACATATTTTGAAATACTAAAGAATAAATTTATTCAGTAAAATCGTTATTGGCTTCAACCACGGCTTATGAAGACTTTGGAATCTCCTGCATCTCTTCTGGACAGTCTCCTTGTTTAAGTTGGTGAATGTTGCCATAATCCTTGTCTCCAGTTCATCTTTGGTGTTCCAAGGAGTTTTGTTGGTCTCTAGCTCAACTGCGCCTTACACAAAATAATCAAGGGGGTTGAAGTCTAGGGAGTTAGGTGGTTAGGTTGTAAGGGATGATATGGTCGTAGAAATTGTCTGACAGCCATAACTGGGTTCACCTGCTTGTGTGGCATGGGGCAGAGTCCTATTGTCAAACATAGGGACTTTCAGCAGCCCCCCACCCAACACACACACCTCTTGACTCAGGTAGCAATACCTCGTCAAGGCACTTGATGTAGTTGAATCCATGTTGCGTCTAATTTAGATAGTGAAATTAATAAGAATCGGCCTAAATTAATAATCCATGTTAAAGAAAATTATCCTTTCCACCAGGGATCGAACCTGCGTCAATTTTTTCCATGAATGAAACTAATTTTTCAGCCAATAGCGGATAGAGATTCGTAGATGTCTCAATGAGAAGCACGCTTTCATCAATAGGTTTATTCAAACCTTTTGCCCTGTCAGTCTGACACTGTAGACCAAACTGGTAGAGGCACACTTTTACGTCAAAATAGGTTCCCCTGTTGAAACAAAAGGAAAAATACGATACGTGACATGGCTTAGTAAATTTTGCGCCAAAAATAGCTTGACCATTAAATTTCGTTGTTACAGTTTGAAAGTGTCATAGTTCAATGGGTGTGATTAATGACAACAGTTAAGTAGTTCATGACAATAATGTGTTAAGTAGTTCAAGTGTCAGCAATTCTATCTTACTGGACCTTAATGGTAATCCCAAAATGTTCAATGTACAAAGATTAATATTTATATGTATGTGTGTGTATGTGTGTGTGTGTTTGTACCTGTGTGTATGGAGAAGTGCAGATAATCCCTTTTATCAAGTAAAAACGATAATCATAATAATAATGATGGTGATGGTAAAATAAACAAGAATTGTACTTATGTCTGTATATAAATGCGTTATGGTCCAGTAACTAGCAAGGCCCACAAGAATTTTATCACTTTAATAATAATAATAATAATAATAATAATGATTTCATTAGTAAAAACGGACAGGGAAACACACACACACACACACACACACACACACACACACACACACACATTTATATATATATATATATATATATATATATATATATATATATATATATATATATATATATATATGTATATATATAAAAAAAAGAACAGTAATATATATAATCCGGTGTTCTTATAGATATTTTTATTTTTAAATATAGTGCTCAATGTAAATTTACAGAGCATTAATATTATAAATTAACTGATTTAAAACAAGTTTTTCTAACCATGTTTCAAAAATGAAAGCTAAAAGCTTCGAATTTAATTTTGTAATTAAATTAATGTTATTAGTTCCATTTCATCCTCAAGCGAATTTTCGAGTAACTTATTTTTAAAATTACTGAGTTTTAAAGGCACTGCAAAAATTCATAAAATTCATATATATATATATATATATATATATATATATATATATATATATATATATACTTTTGTCATTAGTCACTCTCACTGAACTATGGCACTCCCAATTTTTTAAACAAAATTTGATGATCATTAATTTTTGGTGAAAAAAAATTACCGTTTGCTCACGTGAGCATTAACAATCTGATAGCATTTTAAACAGATAGCAATATGAAACCCCCTTTTTTCTTAATAAGGAAATAATTCTTCAACTCTAGTTAGATGGCATTATGGCATAATCACGTGTCTGTTCATCTCAGTTTAACTTTTGAAAATCATAGAACTGCGAAACCGGTAAAGTTACTCTAAATAAATATTCTTAAAGTTTCCAGTTGCATTTCATTTTTTTCCCCATTTTTATCTATGGGGGATAGAAAAAGAAAAATATATTATCTTCGTAACTTCATTTTGAGAGATGATAATATGAATCTTTCAAACGGGTAAGTGAAAGAAAACGTTCATTTTAACTGTTTTATTTTTAAACCGTTTCATTTTCAAAATGTCCGTCATCATTACATGTACAAACAGTTTTTCGATTCTGAAGTTTCGTTAATGCATTGCTGTTGATTTTCAGAATAATAATAAAAAAAAACAACTTTCCTAGGTTACATCCTGGTTCTCTGGTCATTTGAAGAGTAAAGCTATGTTAAATAAACCGACGTCTATATATCTTGTCAGAAAAATATATCCAATTAGCAGACATTGATGGTGTCCAAGAACTTGGTCTGCATCATCCAATTAATTTCGTGTGGATATTTTCATTTAGAAAATGTCTAACTCTGACAGCGAAGTGACAACTTGAACCTTATTGCTAAAAGACTGCATAGCCTGTCAGTGTTGATTCTGTCAATACAAAAATAAAGTAATTTTACAGCAAGGCATTGTTGAGAAAAAAAAAATCTCATCAATCATCAAGAATTATGCGGACATGACTCTCCACACATTCCTTTTCTTTATTATTTGGGACTTAAAATGCATTGTCCACAGTTTAGAACAGAGTTTTCCTTTATGCCGCAAGAAACGAGAGAATCCAACCAACTCCACTATGTAACCCATAGCTGGGGGAGAAGAGACAAACTATTTACATTTCTCAAAACATCAGCGCCAATGTCTACAGGCTTACAAACATTTACTATTTCATTTCTGAGATGAATAATTATCACTATTCTTGTATCATTTTGATCTTTTGTTCTCACTTTAGTTGATATAGATATTATTATAGACACAACGCTTCGACCAAGTACCCACTGGCCATCATCAGATAGCCATTGATTGGCTGATACGGGATATCTGTTGATAATTGTGATATTTTTTCATTGAGATATCAGTTATTGACTGAACTCATGATCCCAAATGGCAATAACACATGTATAAAATATGACAATAATTAACAGATATTCTCTATCAGTCAATCCATTGATATTCTGATGATGACCTGAACATGTTTGGTCGAAACCTCGTGCTTACAATAACATCTATACCAACCAAGACGAGAACAAAAGTTCGAAATAATAATACTAATGGGTTTCCTGTGTACAAGAACGCAGGTGAGTCATCGTTTTCCTCACAATATCGACGCTTCAATATCCTCAGGATCATAACCAAACTTTTTGAAGATGTCGTCAACAAAAAAGTTGTTAAACCCCTCAACAAATACAAAATCCTGCGAAAAAGACGGTATGTTGTCCCCTCTTCTAGGTTCACAGACAAATTGGAGATAGCAAAATCAGACAAGTAAAAAAAAAAAAAAAGGACAGAAAGTGTGACACTGAAATCTGAAGGCGAATTGAGATAGACAAAGATGCATTCTAAAAGCTAAGTAGAGTATTAAGAAACTTTCTTAGAAACAAAGAAAAGAGTACTGAACTGTTACGTGATATCTCTCTTCCTGTATGGCAGCGAATGTTGGACGATCTCCTCAAAGACGAAGAAGTGGAGTTTAACAGAAAGATGTTGTAGATAACATGGATCAAATAGGTGAGCAATGACAAAGATTTAGAGAACAAAAAAGAAACTTATACTTAACATCAAGAAGAGGTAGTTGAAATTTCTATGACATCTAATGAAGAACGGCAGCTTGGAAAATCTAATACTTACATGACACATTGAAAGCAAGGAGGACAGAGGAAAACAACATACCTAGTGAGCTTAAATGTATGGTGGAATAACGTTTGACAGAGAAATAACAAAATTTGTTAAGAACTACGAAGGACAGGAAATTGTGAAGAGCCATGATCGCTAATGTTCTGAAGGGACATGGCACATAAAAAAGGAGTTTGTGTAAATGGATGATGGAACATGGTTTAAGAGTGAAAACAAAAAAAACAAAATTTATTAAGAGCTAAGAAGGACAGGAAATTGTGGAGAGCCATGACTTTTAATGTTCTGAAGGGACATGGTACAAAAAAAGGAGTTTGTGTAAATGGATGATGGAACATGGTTTAAGAGTGATAACAAAAAAACAAAATTTATTAAGAGCTAAGAAGGACAGGAAATTGTGGAGAGTCATGTCGCTAATGTTCTGAAGGGACATGGTACATAAAAAAAGGAGTTTGTAAATGGATGATGGAACATGGTTTAAGAGTGATAACAAAAAAACAAAATTTATTAAGAGCTAAGAAGGACAGGAAATTGTGGAGAGCCATGATCGCTAATGTTCTGAAGGACATGGTACATAAAAAAAGGAGTTTGTGTAAATGGATGATGGAACATGGTTTAAGAGTGATAACAAAAAACAAAATTTATTAAGAGCTAAGAAGGACAGGAAATTGTGGAGAGCCATGATCGCTAATGTTCTGAAGGGACATGGCACATAAAAAAGGAGTTTGTGTAAATGGATGATGGAACATGGTTTAAGAGTGATAACAAAAAAACAAAATTTATTAAGAGCTAAGAAGGACAGGAAATTGTGGAGAGCCATGATCGCTAATATTCTGAAGGAACATGGCACATAAAAAAGGAGTTTGTGTAAATGGATGATGGAACATGGTTTAAGAGTGATAACAAAAAAACAAAATTTATTAAGAGCTAAGAAGGACAGGAAATTGTGGAGAGCCATGATCGCTAATGTTCTGAAGGGACATGGCACATAAAAAAGGAGTTTGTGTAAATGGATGATGGAACATGGTTTAAGAGTGATAACAAAAAAACAAAATTTATTAAGAGCTAAGAAGGACAGGAAATTGTGGAGAGCCATGATCGCTAATGTTCTGAAGGGACATGGCATAAAAAAGGAGTTTATGTGTAAATGGATGATGGAACATGTTTTAAGAGTGATAACAAAAAACAAAATTTATTAAGAGCTAAGAAGGACAGGAAATTGTGGAGAGCCATGATCGCTAATGTTCTGAAGGGACATGGCACAAAAAAAAGGAGTTTGTGTAAATGGATGATGGAACATGGTTTAAGAGTGATAACAAAAAACAAAATTTATTAAGAGCTAAGAAGGACAGGAAATTGTGGAGAGCCATGATCGCTAATGTTCTGAAGGGACATGGCACATAAAAAAGGAGTTTGTGTAAATGGATGATGGAACATGGTTTAAGAGTGATAACAAAAAAACAAAATTTATTAAGAGCTAAGGAGGACAGGAAATTGTGGAGAGTCATGTCGCTAATGTTCTGAAGGGACATGGTACATAAAAAAGGAGTTTGTGTAAATGGATTATGGAACATGGTTTAAGAGTGATAACAAAAAAACAAAATTTATTAAGAGCTCAGAAGGACAGGAAATTGTGGAGAGCCATGTCGCTAATGTTCTGAATAGACATGGTACATAAAAAAGGAGTTTGTGTAAATGGATGATGGAACATGGTTTAAGAGAGATAACAAAAAAAACAAAATTTATTAAGAGCTAAAAAACAAAATTTATGTTTAAGGGACATTTACATAAAAAAAAGGAGTAAATGGGAACATGGTTTAAGAGTGATAAATAAAACAAAATTTATTAAGAGCTAAGAAGGACAGGGAATTGGAGAGCCATGTCGCTAATGTTCTGAAGGGACATGGTACATAAAAAAGGAGTTTGTGTAAATGGATGATGGAACATGGTTTAAGAGTGATAACAAAAAAACAAAATTTATTAAGAGCTAAGAAGGACAGGAAATTGTGGAGAGCCATGTCGCTAATGTTCTGAATGGACATGGTACATAAAAAAGAAGTTTTGTAAATGGATGATGGAACATGGTTTAAGAGTGATAACAAAAAAACAAAATTTATTAAGAGCTAAGAAGGACAGGAAATTGTGGAGAGCCATGATCGCTAATGTTCTGAAGGGACATGGCACATAAAAAAAAGGAGTTTGTGTAAATGGATGATGGAACATGGTTTAAGAGTGATAACAAAAAACAAAATTTATTAAGAGCTAAGAAGGACAGGAAATTGTGGAGAGCCATGATCGCTAATGTTCTGAAGGGACATGGCACATAAAAAAAGGAGTTTGTGTAAATGGATGATGGAACATGGTTTAAGAGTGATAACAAAAAACAAAATTTATTAAGAGCTAAGAAGGACAGGAAATTGTGGAGAGCCATGATCGCTAATGTTCTGAAGGGACATGACATATAAAAAAGGAGTTTGTGTAAATGGATGATGGAACATGGTTTAAGAGTGATAACAAAAAAACAAAATTTATTAAGAGCTAAGAAGGACAGGAAATTGTGGAGAGCCATGATCGCTAATGTTCTGAAGGACATGGCACATAAAAAAGGAGTTTGTGTAAATGGATGATGGAACATGGTTTAAGAGTGATAACAAAAAAAACAAAATTTATTAAGAGCTAAGAAGGACAGGAAATTGTGGAGAGCCATGATCGCTAATGTTCTGAAGGGACATGGCACATAAAAAGGAGTTTGTGTAAATGGATGATGGAACATGGTTTAAGAGTGATAACAAAAAAAACAAAATTTATTAAGAGCTAAGAAGGACAGGAAATTGTGGAGAGCCATGTCGCTAATGTTCTGAAGGGACATGGTACATAAAAAAGGAGTTTGTGTAAATGGATGATGGAACATGGTTTAAGAGTGATAACAAAAAACAAAATTTATTAAGAGCTAAGAAGGACAGGAAATTGTGGAGAGCCATGTCGCTAATGTTCTGAATGGACATGGCACATAAAAAAGGAGTTTGTGTAAATGGATGATGGAACATGGTTTAAGAGTGATAACAAAAAAACAAAATTTATTAAGAGCTAAGAAGGACAGGAAATTGTGGAGAGTCATGTCGCTAATGTTCTGAAGGGACATGGTACATAAAAAAGGAGTTTGTGTAAATGGATGATGGAACATGGTTTAAGAGTGATAACAAAAAAACAAAATTTATTAAGAGCTAAGAAGGACAGGAAATTGTGGAGAGCCATGTCGCTAATGTTCTGAAGGGACATGGTACATAAAAAAGGAGTTTGTGTAAATGGATGATGGAACATGGTTTAAGAGTGATAACAAAAAAACAAAATTTATTAAGAGCTAAGAAGGACAGGAAATTGTGGAGAGCCATGATCGCCAATGCCCTGAAGTGACAAGGCACATAAAGAAGATGGTGTTTTAACAAGTATCATGCATAGAATCCGTAAACCGCTTGAGCGATTGCCGTAGACATCTCGAAGGCCTTTGACAAGGTCTGGTACAGGGTATTGCTACACAAACAGATCAGCCATGGAATCATTAAAATATTCTCCTCAGTTATCAAGTCTTTCTGGTCAGATCGTCGTTAATAACACATGAAATTAATTTCGGTGCTCGACATCTAATTTTGTTATGTTTTAGATTAACGATCTGTGTAAGGACATTCTGAGACACTTAGTAGATGTATATGCAGATGACACCACAGTGTATGAGTGCACCTGCAAATATCTGGATGATCAGTGATTGACGGCCGATCTCTGCTCTGATCTAACTCTTACAACTCGAGAAGGGACAAACTTCATCCTTTAATACCTACAAAACAATGCCAGTAACATTTCGTCACCGCTGAGCAAACCCTGAACTTTCACCAGGGCCCTCATCCAAACGTGGAACTTACGTTTTGAGTTGTCTCAAAGAGGCTGCTTTCCCTGTTCTGATATGGGTGTTTTTGTCAGACTTTTTTTTTCCAATCTTGCATTCCAATTCCAGCAAGAACGATCAGATGAGTCGGCATACGACGTCTAGGGGGTCATTACATATCAACCCTGTAACTAGCTTCGACAAAGCATAGTGAGGGCAAAGTCTATTGGTGAGGCATACAAAAACCGAGATTCACTTTCTTACTTTTTTTTCTTACCTATAACGATGTCTGTTCGGTAAACTGATATATTGACTAATTACGAATGCCGTTTGTGATGTCTTAATATCGTGATATTTTTTTTACAGAATATCGGGCGCGAAATTAGAGATTCTGCCCCTGATTGCTCAAATTGACAAGTTTGTTTTTTTTTTTTTTCAATTTCACTGAAACAGACGTTAAACACTTCTATCTTCTCTTCTTTCTTTTTTACTTTCATTCATATTGATACTGAAACCAAGTAGCGTTTCTGATATGTGTTTTGTTTTCCACGCAAATAAAACGTTATAGTCCATTATTTATGAGGTTTTGTCAGGAGACCTTAAATAATTCTATCGTTCATTCTTTTTCGTTCTTTCATTCTTTCTTTCTTTCTTTTTTCTCACTCAAACCAAGTAATGTATTTTCGCCTTTTTCTACCCGATCAAAGCAGAATAATCAATTATTTATTAGGAATTGGCAGGGCGTAATGCTCGTACGAACTACCAAAATGAGGGGAATGTACAATTATAATAGGAAACTATTCATAATAATAATAATGATACGAATAAACCTCGAAATAACAAATTAAACCACAAATCTTTTCCCCCCGTCTTTTTGAACCCATTACTTGTGGTCATCGTACCTATTAGATTTGGCCATAACTCATTTTCGTTTTAGTTTATCAAATTTATTCTTCAAAAACAGACTACAGTTACATATTATTCGGTTATATATTCATCATTTGGAAAGATTTTTTTGCCGCTTGTCAGGCAGGCGAAAAAGGTAAGCATCGGTTGGATTTATTGATTAATTGATTTGTTTTTACGGTTTATCAACCCTTTGCAAATTATTTAATGTCAGAAAATATTTTTAGATTGCAAGGATTTTGTTTTGAGATACTAATGATTTAGTGATATATTAACCCATAGCTGAGAGGAGAAGAGGTGGATTGACACCTAATCAGAATTCAGTGAACAAACAAGAAATTATAACGTGTATATAAAGTGGAGGAACTATTCTATATTACAATCAATATATAAACTGATCCCTCATTTGTGGTCATGGTAGTTTCTATGCATTTATATCCCAGAAAATGTAAATAAATCAAAAAGACATTCCTGTGTAGCTTATCAGTATTTCATTGATTCAATGATTCGTTTTCTAAGGCTTATCAACCCTTTGCAGGTTATTTAAAGCCAGGAAAATTTAGATTGTAAGATTTGATTTTTTTTTTTAGATAATAATGATTTAGTGATATAAATTTTACTAATAAACCCATAGCTGGCTGGAGAAAAGGTTGATTCTGTATGAATCAACCTTTCCTTCATCCAAGGGTCTTTGTGCGTAAGTGTATATGACGAACCCAAGGGGAATTGGAACTCGATTCTGAGCCATTATCCATTACACCAACCTGACGTCGAAGTTAACAGCACATGGCATTCCTAAGCAGTCACCCATTTTGGTATTGACTAAGCTCGTCGTTGTTTAACTTCGGTGATCGTACGGGAGCCGGTGTTTTAGTCTGAATAGATTGAACTTGAATATTTACTTGAGATAACTTAGTAAACTAATAGAACTACTTACGACCCTTTAACCGCTCACGACACTTTAACTAATTCGGGCTAACACAAAATGGCCGCGATCAAAAATTATCTAAAAGAGAAAAAAAATCCTTAAAAAATTCCACCAGATGAACTTGTTTATGTAAATTCCTCTTCCTCGGATTGTTGTTGTTGTTGTTTCATAGATAGAATAATTTTGGATAAAGGGCTTCCCGAAAAAACAGAGATAGGACAAACCAACAGGCTGTGAGGTTTGCATGCATGGAGACATATTCTTCGTAGGAAGAATACCTTTCAAAAGCAGTCATCTATCTAAATACTGTCCAGCGTCGACGTTGCTTAACATCGATGATTGTACGGAGAACCGTTGTTTCAACGTGATATGGCCGTAAGCCTAACTGTTTGGTGCAAAGGTCAGGTGAATATAGCGAACGTGGTAGAACAGACCAATTGAGTTCAATGTTTTTTTTTTCTTTGTTATTCTTGTTCTATGCGTCCTTCTGTAGGAGAAGAACAACATTTTCACTTAATCCGCTGTGTACCCTGCCATTGTCATGCAAAAACTAAAGTATGTTAGTATGCTCCATATTTATTCTCGACTGTCACGTATTGAAATGTATTAGTCGTTAGGATAATATATTCGTCATTACAAATGGTTCCTAAAAATGAGAAATTACTTATTACGCAACCTAATAGTCCACCTAACATTCGATTTTTGACAGACGTTGAAGATTTAGTGGTTGTACGTATAAATATTAGATGCTGGCAAATAAATACATATATGGGTTATATCGCACCAGGAAACGTTTTATTTTCAGAGTTGAACGCTTATTCAGCGTTCGATTACAATAACACCGACATATGTAATTAATGTAAATATTGCTACTCCCGCAATCAAGGATGCGATATAATTCAATTCGCCATCATTTAAAAGTCTACCGCCCCAGAGCACTATTGTATAGCAAAAAAAAAAAAATATTCTGTTCCATAATAGTTGTTACATTTGCATACACATTTTATACGCTAAATATAACAGCTATTATGGGACAGAGTAGAAATATAAGATAAGTTTAATATATTCAAATCAATTTGTATGAGAAATGTCAGGATGAAATTGAATCAGCTTATCACCAGCATCAAACCTTCCGATTTCAGATTCGAATGACTTATTATTACTCCTGCAACATTTTCATACACATTTCATCCATTACACAGTGGTCAGAGAAATTAAATGACAGAGTCGACTGCTGTGCTCCAACATCTAACTTATCGTTCGCTAGAAGGTCGACAACTTTTGTAGATGAGTGACGCTACTTACATGATAATCTTCCCACACTTCTCTCAGCAATTAGTAAATGACTAATGACATTTATAAACTGAACTTTGTTACAAGATGATTGCGAAATTATGTTGACAGGATTTTCCCAGTGGAAATTATTCAAAGAGGCGATGAGGAGGAAGAAAACACTATCTTTATTAAAAACATAGACCGAATGGTCAGAAAAGCAAACTGGTAACAGAGAGGTCGTTGTTTTCACTTTAAATATAAAATCGTAAAGATTTTTGATTTGCACTACAGTAAAAAAAAAAAAAAAAAAATTATGAGAAAAGGAAATTCCCAAAGCTCAATTTTTAGCATTATTTCAAACGTTATTCTTTTTAGTGGACACCCGTATTATAATAGACGCCCTATTTATTTTAAGCAGTATTTATTTTGTCTACCGACCTGTGTATTCAAGAAAACTTAACTAAGAGAATGTGAAACCTCCCTCCACCTCGGATTCAGTTTTCTGTAAACCTTAGTTCATGTCTTTCCCAAGAGGATTTTTATGAAGCGAACACTAACGACCAGAGCGGGATTTGAACTCGGCTAGCCGATTGCATTTTTCCCACTTCCACGAACGATGAATAAAAATTAACATAGAAAAGTTTTAGACATAGTTTTGAAGATTTACAGACAGACAAGAAAAAATGAACGTAGAGGTAAAAACAAAAAATTCTTTATTGAGGTCGATTTTATTTTCATTGGGTTTTTTTTTTTTTGTCAGATGAAAACAAAATGAAACCGTTTCCACTATTTTCTGTGATTAAAAACGAGATCTTAATTTCTTTCTTTTGTTTATTCCGACCTCGTGATAAGCATTTCTTTTTGTTAAGCCTCTTGGAGTTGAGGAGAGCTGGTGGGATTGGAGGTAAAATATGGCTTACTCGAACAAAAAAGATTAGACAAAAGATTTAATCTTTCGGAACTTTAAAGTATTTTAGTTCGTGTACCAGAATGACCTCAGATATATCAATTATTCTTGGACAATATAGCTTCCCTGGGGTTGATTACGTTTAGTTCGCCTATAGAAAAGGCATGAATCCATTGCTCTTTGTATTTTGTCTGATCGCTAAATAGCTCTAAAAATATATTGTCATTAGTATCTCGCGATTAAACTCTTTTATTAATCAGATCAAACAAGGCAATAAAGCCACTAAGACGCAAGGGGTTACTGAGTATTAGAAAATATGAGAAAAATAATAACAAATACACAGGTAATAAGAAGGCAGAAGATAACGAATGCATTAAATTTTTTGAAAATCAAAGTTGACTGGGAAGCAAGAAATCAGAAGAGATTTCCACAAATGAGAAGTACGATAGAAAAAAACTGTTAACTTCGAACTTACGATTACATCTCGCCATTTTAGCTGTAAAACGATGAGACCTTACCGCCAATCTAGTACTGCGCTTAAATACATCAAGTCGAGTTACCATAAATGAAAGTTCATCAGAACAATTACCATGAGAGTATTTATAGAAGAGACACAGGAAATCTACTTCACCGTAATATGAAAGAGACGGAAGGCGAGATGCCATGCCAGGACCAATAATATTGCAGTTTCTTCTTTGGATTTTATCAAAAATCGCTAAATATATATCCGAAGCATCAGACCGTATGTGGCAGCGATATTCAAAGCATGGGCTTCTTTTATGTGCCATATACCTTTGGGACATTGGTGATCATGACGCTCCACAACTTCCTGTCCTTCGTAGCTTCTAGCAATGTTTGACTTTTATTAGTATCCCTCCTATATCTTTTTGTTCTAATCATTTGCACAAGTTCGTTAGGTAGGTTACTCGTTATTTTCTTGTGTCCCTCTTGACTTCAGTAGGCCTTGTGAGTGTCAAATTCTACATACCCTCTTTCCTCTTTTCATTTAAGGACAGCCGAAGAGATTCGTCACTTGGCTGAATTTCTAATATGGATTATGGATGTTTTATCGTGTTTCGATTTCGACTTTCATTCTCGTCAGACATTCTCCTATTGATGCTCGTTCAAATCTTGTCAGAAACGTATTCTTTATCTCGGCTTTATACTGTTTGTCTAAAGGTTGTAGAATGTCAAAACGACCTGGGTTTTTGCGACAGACGACTAATATGAAAACATTCAGACAACTTGAGACTATTACTTATTCCTCTTCTATGTGCTGTGTCTCTTCAGGATGTGGAAAATCACGGTTCTCCACAACATCCTGTTATTTGTACGGCGTAGAAATGTTTGTCTTATCACAATATCTCTTCATACCTGTTCTGTTAACCATTTACACATGCGCGTTATGCATTGCTTTCCTCAGTTCATCCAGCTTTAAATCTGCCCTGTGAGTGTCAAAATTTCCAAACCCTCTTTCCTAATTATGTGTTCTAGAGATTTAATTCCATCGTATTCTCAGCATCCTTCTACAGAACCGCATTTCTGTTGCCTTAAGTCTCTTCTCTATCTGTGATCAGATGGCCCAGGATTCACTGCACTGCCATATAGGCGTACCGATATTACATAATGCTTCAGTACTCTTCTCTTTGTTTCGAACGAAATGTTCCTGTTTCTTAATAGTTTGCTTAACTTTTGGAAGGCATATTTTTCTATGACAATGCACTTTCGGATTTCGGTGTCGTATTTTTGTTATCTGTTAAAAAAACTTCCGAGATAATTTAAATTGTTGCTCGTGTTTAATTTTTGTATCCCACTTTGTAATTCGCATGTGTTTCTTTTACTTACATCAATATATTCTGTCTTCTTACAATTGATAGTTAGTCTTTTCTTCTCACTTTCTTTTACTTCGTTCTGTAGGAGTTCTTGTAGTTTCTTTTCTGTGTCTGCTATTAATACTAATGCTAACAGGTCATAATTTAAGATAATTAAGAAGATAGAAATAGTAATGAAAAATTAATAACTGACAATGCTTCAGCTAAGATATTCACAAGAAGAAGAAATAGTCTTAATTTAATTAAGACTATTTCTTCTTCTTCTTCTTCTTCTTCTTCTATGGGTCATACCCATTCAGGACGTAGGTGTTCAAGGCTCTCCACAATTTCCTGTCCTTTGTAGCTCTTAATGAATTTTGTCTTTTTATTTTCTCCCTTAAATCTTCCTTCGTCAGTCATTTACACATGCTCACTATTCCCCTTCTTCCATATGTGTTGTGTTCCTTCAGGATGTTGACGATAATGACTCTCCGCAATTTCCTTTCCTTTGTAACCCTTAATAATTTTTTTCTTTTTGTTATCTCTCCTAAACCTTGTTCAGCCATCTATATACTCAAGCTCGCTAGGTAGGTTACGCGATGTTTTCGTATGTCCTTCTTGACTTCAGTCTGTCCTGTGAGTATCACATTCTCCAAGCCCTCTTTCCTCATTATGTGCCCTCGAAATTTCAACTGTCTCTTCCTAATGTTAGGTATACATTTTTTTCTATTTTCTCTACAACTTCCTCGTTACTCACATGTTCAGTCCATAGTATTCTCAGTATTCTTCTGTAGAACTACATTTCAATTGCTTCAAGCCTCTACTTCATTTATGAGGAGATTTGCCACCATTCGCTGTCATATAGGAGGACTGAAATTACATAACGGTTCTATGTACACTTTATTTCTAACAATTTTTTTCTGTTTCTTAATATTTTGCTTAGCTATTGGAAAACCTCTCTCGCAATACCAATCCACCTTCGGATTTCAGTGTCGCATTTTCCGTCCACTGGTAAAAAAAAAAAAACTTTCCAGATATTTAAATGGTTGTACTTGTTTGATTGTAAAAACAAGAGAAATAAGATGAAAGAAATACAAGTCAAAAATGAATAATTGCCAAGGTTTTAGCTAAGATATTCAGGCAACATAACGCTATTACTCATTCAGTTAAATGCCATACCTAACACACGCTTGGGCGATCATGTCTCTTTCAATTCATGACTGACTTGGCTGAAGATTTTCTCGTGGTAGGTTGTCATATCTTTCTGCGGTAGACAGCTTGCCAATCAAGCTATAAGACACAGTCTTTATTGCTATACGATAGCTGGAGGAGTGAATGAGGAAGAGATCGATCTATACCTTTCCCAAGGGTATTTGCACATAAGTGAATGTAACGAACTCGACCAGAATTCGAACTCGGCCCTCCGATTTCGAATTCCTAGTTGTTACCCATTATTATAAAACTATTAGTACTGAGTGTAAAACCAACATAAATAAACGAAAGAAATACTAATTAAAAAACGAATAATACAATATAAAGCTTCACCTAATAATAGATATATCAAGATAAGTGGTCAACTGTTCCCTCCCCTTTCCGCATATTCTAGTGAGGGACAATTCCATTTTAAACTAATTCCGAAAATAACGATGTATTGTTTGTTTTGTTCTTACTCTCCAGAGATGTTTGTCTATAGAAACTTTCGTGATGCAGCAGCTTATTATTTTATTATACATATCCAAAGGGAAAAAGAATCACGGTGGAGTAATGGCTAGCGGCAAGGATTGAGGAATCCTAGAGCCGAGTTCGAATTCCAGTCGAATAAACTTACGCGCAGACACTCTTGGGAATGGTATGAATCTTCTTCTTCTCCTCTCTCCAGCTATGTGTAAATAGCAGAACAGATCGGGTTTTATAGCCTTGGATGGGAACTGGTCTACCGCAGAAAGAAATGGCAACCTACTGCGGGAAAAAATCTGCCCCGTCAGTCATGTATCGAAAGATACATGATCGCCTAAGCATGTATCATGCATGACACATAACTGACATGTTCAAATTTTAAGGAGTGACTTGTTAATTCTAACAGCATTTGCATAACATTTTTTTTTTATTTATATATATATATATATATATATATATATATATATATATATATATATATATATATATATATATATATATATATATATATATATATATATATATATATACTGGAAAAAATAATATAGAGAGAGAGTATGTTCACTATACTGAAATAAATTTAGTTAATATGGACGATTGATATTTTTTATGTTACATCCCATGATCGACATTTTAATTCTCTTTTGGTTTTAATTTCAAAATGAAATAAAACGAATGAATTTAATTTGTCATGCCTGTTCCATCGCGTAGCATGATTATCGCGTATCTCTTTTCGATTAAAGCCAACAACAACAACAACGTGTAGAGTAGTTCACTGGAAATGCCTCTGTGATGAGTTTGGTGTGACCGAAGCGGATGGGGCGCTTGCAAACGTTCGAATCGATAATCATTCATACAACACTCTCTACAACGATACATTTTATATCTGATGAAATTTTAGAATTGTTCTTTTCTTCTTTGCTATTTATTCAACCGGTTATTTCTCTTGACATTATCAAGTATAATTTGTATCCAGAGATGAAACTGAGGCTGATACGCTTACCTTTGTGAATAAACTGTTAAATTAATTGGCAAAAATTATGAAACCCATCATAAAAATATTCAGTATATTGAATTAATAAATACTAAACATTTCAAATACATCGGCGTATGTATCAGTTATAACAAATTTAGTATATGAGAAAAGGAAACTGAACATAGCATAGGCTTCGTCAGAGATAGTTCCCCCCCCCCACAACAACGGAAATTGCTACAAAACCAAAACATTAACCAGAAAACTCGAGTCATGTGCTTAAATATCTCGCCATATCAAAACTTTCATACGGATGTCATGCATAGCGTCAAAACCGTTCCAAAAATATCTAAACTGTCAGCTGAATACAACCGCTTTTTAAATGGTTCTAAAAGGTTTCGAGCGAGTGAAATCTGTGGATCTTGGCAAAGATCATCCTGTTTTGAACATTGTGGCGCTAGATAATCACAAGGAAAGAACTGTACCAAGTAAAAGAAGCCATATCACTTGAGGACTACCAACAGCAGCAACAAGTAAAATGGATAGCACATGTAACTGGAAGAGAAAATAATGACATAATCAAGATGGCGACATTCCACACTACTCTAAATAAAAGTTTAAAAAGGAAACCCCATTAATACTGAAAAGAGCGATAACTGGACTTGAAAACATATTCTCTTGAAAAATTGTTTTAAGAGGAAGGTTTTTATAAATGTCAACCGAAAACAATACTGGCTGTTTGGCTAATGAATGTCAAATTTCCCCTTGCAGAGAATCGGCTAATATTATCATTACCGTATCTTAAGCGACCCGTGTCGTATAAATTTATATTATGTACAAAGGTCTGTCCAAAAAGCGGATACAATATTTTAATATCTTAAGCACCATCTGCTCCGCTTTAAACATGGCAACCAAATAAAAGGAGGCATATTGCGCATGCGTTAATATATGTTTTCATGGGTTTACTTGACAGTGAGAATGCGTAATTTTTTGCCTCATTCACTTTACTTTTTCTTTTTTTTTTCCTGTTTATGGCCTGAACTTTGGTAAAAAGTCGCATCACTCACGTCTGTCACTCCACGTACATTCCACATTTAGTTCCTTGTTTTGTTTGTTTTTTGTTTTTTTTTTCTTTGGCATTTCCAAAAGCGGATGTCGCCGTTGGAACGAGATGGAAGAAATTAAGGCGAACGCAACGAAACATCTAATGGCAATCCCAAAATGGAATTTGCTGACTTTCTTTTTTAAATAGATATTTGTGTTGTGATAAGTGTGTGAGTTGCAAGGAGAATGTTTAAAAAGAATCTAAGGTTGCAATGATTTAGTAGTTTTTTTCTCGTTCATATTAAAGGGTTTTTTCTATTACCTTATTTTTTTCCGGCCTATCAAACTTTCGCAGATTATTTAAAGCCAGAAAATATAATTAGATTGTAAATTTTTTTTAGCTAATAAGGATTTAGTGATACAAATCTCACTAATTAACCCATAGCTGAGGAGAAAGAGGTGGATTGACACCTAATCAGAATTTAAACTACAAGAAATTCTAACGTGTATATAAAGTGGGTGAAAATTCTATATTACAATCGATATATAAACTGATCCCTAACTTTTTAATCATGTTAGTTTTTATGCATTTATATTCTAGAGAATGTGAATAAATTTTAAAAGGCATGCCTATGTAGCTAATCAGTATTTGATTCATTGACTGATTCGTTTTCTACGACTTATCAACCCTTTGCTGGTTATTTAAAGCCAGAAAATATTTGCAGATTGTAAGAATTTTTTTAGATAATAATGATTTAGTGATAATAGTCTTAGTGATAATAGTCTTAATAATTAACCCATAGCTGAGGGGAGACAGGGTGGATTCATACTTTTTCTATGTGTATTTGCGCGTAAGTAAATATAAGAACATAACTGAAGTTTGAACAATTTTTTTATCCAACTCATCACTTGTAGTCATCGTACCTATTAGATTTAGTCAAAATTTACGTTTTTGTTTATCAAATTGATTATTCAAAAGACAGACTGCAATTCCATTTTATTCTGTTACATATTCACCATTATTTGCGATGACCATTATTGGCTACACGAGAATAGCTCACTGGTACTTGCTAAAAGAGATCAGCCAAGCATGTGAAACGACGTCTACTATTAAACATATATTAACTGATTATTTAGACCTTGTTCTCTCACCACATAATATAAACAACATGTATGACCTCTTCGAAAAATTAAAAATGGATGGCATAATATTAATTATTAAAACAGTGGGCCTTTACCAAAAAATATAAACCAAATAAAAATGTCAATAAAATCAATCTCTCTACAAACTGTATATCTAAAAAGAATATATGAATGAAATTAGACTCTCTACAAACCCTCTTCACAAAAATACGTCAATGAAACCTGATATCCTATAAAGTTGATTTACAGTGTAACCTGGATATAAGAGACCCGGATATAAGAGCAACCCGGATATAAGAGAGATTTTCTCTGGTCCCAAATTACAGCCTGTGTTAATGTATATAAAATAGACCAAACCCGGATATAAGAGAAATCCGGATATAAGAGACTTCTCCGGTCCCGACAACTCTCTTATATCCGGGTTACACTGTATTACAAAGAATATTCAATTCATATGAACCTACCCCAAAAATCTTATCAGTATTAAATAACCCATTGAGGTTGATATGCCTTAAAACAAAATAAACCAAACGAAACCAATGCTTTCAGTTGCTTGAGTCAACACCGCAGTTTCCCCGCGTTCGGAGTCTCAATCGACCAATAATTTCATCATTACGACAAAAATTACGGAAAAACTGAGATGTAGTGTAATAGCAGCAATAATAAAGCGCGCCAACAGTTCTGATTTGTATTTTTAGATAAGCAATTGTGGTGAATGGTGGAGATTCTCTTCGATTAATCTTGCAATCGATTATGGCCAAACAGCGACGAACACTCCAAATATTAGTTCAAAGTAGAAATAGATTTGATTTGATCGAAATAAATTGGCAGCATCGATTTATTCTGTTGTTATTGTTTGTCTATTTTTCTACTTTTTTTATTTATTCGATTTCTCATCGTTTGTTTTTATTCGAATGTTGTTTTCTGAAATTTGGGACACTATTCTTCACGGCATTAATCAGGCACAAGTGTAATGAATGACTAATGTTAGTTTCATCTTTGATTCGTCAATTTCTTTTCAGGTGAACAAGCATTTTAAAACGCTGACACAATTTACATAGAGTATCATACAGAAAACTGACGAAAAACAATACCCTGTCCGGTGGCAAAAGCTGCTGGTAGCGCCTAAGGTAGCAGTACTGACTTAGCCACCGAAACTGTGATACCTCCCCTGGTTGGCGACTGATGAGGGTTGGATATCTCACTTGCATTCACATATTGTATGTAGAAAATTGAGCAGCATTTTTAGAAGTAGGTAGACTGTAAATCAGCAATCCTAGCCCTGTAGCCACATTCTGTCCGCAAAAGATTTTTGTCTAGCCCGCCAAATCAAGCGGAGTAAGGTAATTTGCATTTTATGTTGATTGTATTGTAGTAAAATAAGAAACCTTGTTTAAGTAATATAATTTTAACATCGTTCTTTTTGTTTTTGTTTTCATTAAACCTCCAGACAAAGACAGTCTCTGGAAAGATCCGTCAAAGGTGGAGAAAATTTATTATAGTACATCTGATATCATGTCCTTCCTCTGTGACACTGAATAGCTGTCTAGCCCGCTCCCTCCAAACGGTTGCCGACCCCTGCTGTATATATATATATATATATATATATATATATATAAATAAAAAGAAAGAACAGTAAGATATAAAATCCGGTGTTCTTATAGATATTTTTATTTTTACTAAATACTGCTCAATGTAAATTTACAGAGCATTAATATTATAAATTAATTGATTTAGATATGTTTTTTTCGCTAACAGTTCCAACCATGTTTCAAAAAATCATGGTTGGAATTTAAAAAAAAAAATATATTTTAAATCAATTAATTTATAATATATATATATATATATATATATATATATATATATATATAATAAAAAGACCAGTTTAGGTTCCATATAATAAATTCTTTTACCACAACCTTTTAAAATACTTTTTGCGATTTCATTTTCAAACAAAAAAGATGCTGTTTTTACAAATTTTTGAATGTAAAATTTATTTTTCTGAGGGACCGTTTTCTTTGTAAAATTTAGATGTAAATTTAATATTTAAGCTGGTTTTTATGCTTATACGTTTAAATGACAATGTGGACCTCCTCAAATTTTAAGTATGAAAGAATAGAAATATTAAATTACATCTAACTCACTCATTCTTTTCTCTCCCCTGACTTCCTCACTTTCGTAAATTTACATATGCTTAATACGGCCCGTCAAAAATGTGTAAATTTTTTCATTTTTTTTGTTTCAACCTTTGAAGTAAAGTCTGATGATCCGCAGTCCTTAATAAAGGGCTGTGGTGAAATAATTTATTACATGGAACCTTAAAAGTGGTCTGTTTTTATTTAAATTATTTGCTCTGGATTTACATTGAGCTCTCTGGATTTTATCCTCCTTGGGTTTACCCATGCGGATTACCTAGTTTTTCATAAACTATATATATATATATATATATATATATATATATATATATATATAGGTATAAATCACAGCCAACACCTTAGGTCTAAAGTGTATTTAAAAAAAATGTTTCTTGAAGATTTTATTTTAGTTTTAATTCCAAGCTAATTGATTAAATTTATTATTTCCAATAAGTTCACTGTGTCGTACGAGACAATTTTTCTCTCCAGAATCTATCTTACATATCTATAAGTATGCCAGTCATCCATGCTTAGAATATTGCTTCCACATGTGGTCTGGTACCCCTGCTAATTACATTGACATCCTCGATAAAATTTAAAGAAGAATTAGCAATATTACAGGTCCTGATCTGGCATCTCGTCTTCAGTCACTTTCCCATCGCCGTAAAGTTACCTCCCTGTTTTTTTGTTGTTTTTTTTTTTTATAAATACTTTTACGGTAATTGTTCGAGTGTGCTTTTCGCGATGATAACTAATTTTTTTTTTTTAAATTAAGCGCAATTCTAGACTGACGTCGAGACCTCATCAATTTATATTTGCGATGGCTAAATTAAGCCATAAATTCTATGCTAACAGTCTCTATCTTCGTATTTCTCGCTTATGGAACTCACTTGCGTATCCATGTTTTCCAACCAATTTTAATCTGCAAAAAATTATATGCAATGTCAATCGTTATATACTGTCCTCCTGATTACACTTTCCACTCAAAATATTAATGTTTCTGTTGCTAATTCTTTTACACCCAATAACCCCTTCTGTCTTTATTGACTTGGTTGGGATAAAATTGATTAAAAAATGATAAACACTTGTATTTCAAAAGCTAACTTAAATTGGCTTACAGGACTTTTGTTTTGAAATCAGTAATATCAGTGATTTTAGCGCCATGTTTATTCAACCGTCATCTCAATGTAATTCCCTTGATTTAAAAGTCTTTCAAAAATAACATATACTCTTCCGAAACTTTACTTGAGGAATATTAGCTGATTTAATGTTTAGTTAACCTGATTTGAAGGAAATATTACCTACGTTAACTTTAAAACATCGCAGAAATACATATCTTAACACGGCTGTAGCTATTTATTTTAGGTGAAGACAGGCTGACAGCTTTAATGACAGACGGAAGTTTATCTATTTTTTCCTATGGTGAAAAATAACTGTAAAATTTTACTTGAGGAATATAACGTGGGTACCTTTTATATATAATTTTTAACTACCTAACTATCTAATATTAATCTATTTTTAAAGTGGAAACAGAGAGACATTTCTAATGCAATCACTTCACTGGTTAAAGGGCATTGAAAGCCTTATGTACAGGTTATTTTTTGGATTGTGAAAAGTTCAATTTCTGTCTAAATCCCTCAGATGTGGAGTTATCATTATTTACCTTATTTACATGGAGACTATTGTCCTCATCTTTGTTGTTGTTGTTACACACTATTTCGGCCTTTCTGCTCTTCGGCCTTTGTCAGTCGTGCAAACTTTGATTCAGTTTTTCCTATTGTCTCCATTGGTGCATGAAATCGGGTCTGTACCGATTCCATAATTTCTGTCTGAATTTCTGGGATGAGGAGTTTTGAATGTAAAAGGAGTAAGTAGGAATTGAAAATAAGGTTTTAGTGTTCAAGGAATCATCCTCTCAGGAGTCTGCTCCACGTGATTGGAATTCCTGCTTTAAAATAATACGGAGGGGATGATGGTAGTTCGACTCCATGGACGTAAAGACGTCTGGTCTTAGCTTTTACGGTCTGAATTAATACCTTATAATACGACTACTCTAACCAAGATTACTCCTTGACCCGTGTTTTCCTTGAGTTATCGTGACATGCCAGTGATGAAACATTTATAGAATCATCTCGTAATAGTAACGAATGTTGGAAGAAATTGCCTCTATACTTTCCATTTGGTTAATTAATACAAAGAACTCAACATACTGCGCCAGCTGGGTTTAATTCAACTTTTTCTTTAAAAAAAAAAACAAGAAACAATGTCATGAAGGAGATTCAAAAAAATGAAAAAATTCCTAACCGAGTAAAGATTTAAGAAAACGCAATATCTCAGGGTTTCAACAAAATTCTTGAAAAATTACAAAGGTCATTTAGTAAACTATGGCGATTCAGTTCAATTGTTTTTTCTGATCGATTCAGACCGAACACTTCAAATATTATTTAAAGGGGAAAAATGATCTCGCTCACTGGAGAGCAATATTTAACAATTATGCAATTAGAGCTTCACTGAATTGCTAGATGAATGTACTGCTTTCACTAGAAGTCGTTCAGATTCACAATTATTAGCGGGAAATTACATGGTGAAACTTTGTAATTTAGGTCTAACTTCAGACTCAAAAGTGAAGAAAGACCAGTCAATGAACCGAATGTTTTTAATTTGCTCATGAAGTCAGCCTGATTCCAAAATGGTATGATATATTGGGCTACGGTCTCTGGGAATAAATTTGAAAAATTGAGTGACAGTCAAAGATATCTCGCATATCTATCTATAAAAGACAGGATGGGTGTGTGTGTGTGTGTGTGTGTGTGTGTGTGTGTGTGTCTGTGTGTGTGTGTGTGTAACGAATGCACGGCCGCAATTTTCGACGGATTTGCACCAAAATTTACATGCACATTCTCGAAGTTAGCGGAAAGGCCAAGACCGACTTTGCATTTTCCAACTCCCATCGATAGTGGAAATAATCGATTTTTTTATGCTTCTACGGCAGTTTTCATGTAGTTTGCGGCCATTTTCTACTGGCCAGAGTGAGAGCCTATAGCTGGCTGCCACGAATAGGCAGGAAGAATATATTGGCCAGCGTGAGAGCCAACAGCTGAATGACACGAATGTTAACTAGCATGCTAGCATGCAAAAAAAATCGATAGTTGCATTCGTCACAAGTGGGAAAAAAATTTAAATCTGCATGGCACTTTTACTCCAATTGGCTCATTCGCTTGCTTAAACGTTGATTCTGAACGCAGAACTGGGTTGGATGTGAAAAAAGTATTTGTTGTTAACATTCTTTTTTTCATTTGGTTTTTCCAGTTACGAGTCCTTTTTTTAAAGCTGATCGTTTTGTGTTCATTTTGTTTAGTTCTTTTTTTCGTAACAGATTTAATGTTTAGTATAGAGCTTAGAAAAAATTCGCAGTGTGAGATAGGCAAGAAGTAAGGTATGTAGCAACATCAGCACGGCAAAGGGCACTCCTTTAAAGGCAAGGAAGGGCAAAAATATTTTAAGTCAAGTGATAGCGATTGCTGTATGAGTCGTACGATTTTTGAATCAAGTACGGGCAACGCCGAGCCATGCTGCTAGTTTATTATATAAATGTAAAAACTTCAGGTATAGACTAAATCATTCATAGAAGCTGGTAATCGTAAACAAGAAGCAAATGGGGACTTCATTGACGTTATCTAGACTAAAATTACGAAGAGCGGAATAACATCCATGCATAGCTTTTGAACAAAAATTTTTTAAGAATAGAAGCGGAACTATTTAAAATTGACGACCTGAGACTTAAATCCTGCATTTGGATGACAGGTGATATCCTTACGTGTTCATGAAGAGTAGATGGAGGAAAAGGGTTCAGAAAGTGGCCAGGTAACTTAAGAATCATGAGTCTGCTATTAAAATATTTTATAATGGGAAAATCTTTACAATGAATGCTATTTTGAAGTGCCAAAATGTCCCCTATCTTACGGATGTCAAAGAACTTCAGAACTAAAGATCCGTCCCAAATCATGGCCAAAGGTGTCGCAACGGATGAAAAGCGCCACCATTCTTCAAAATACTTGGAGAAAAATATTGAGTGCTGATATTTCCTACAAGACCCTTAGGTACTCCCTTTTGCCATAAAAGTGGTCAATTACGCACAAAGGAAATATGTGTTGACCCAAAGAGAAAGGCGCAGAAGTTGTTTTGAATTCTGGCAAGAAGGTACATAGAACTCATCGAGCCCGGGCCTGAAAAGGCTTGACTGCTCTGTGTAGGGTGTTTTGGGTCTAGTCAAGAACAAGAACTGCCATCCCAACATCCATATTCTCAAAGCTGCTATCAAGGCTAAGATATCTAAGAAATACATGGTTAGGAGTTCTTTAGATTTTTAAAGTTATCTTGAGTTTGACGATAATGGAAGCCACTTTGAATAAATTAGTTTTATTAATATTATTTTATATTGATATGCCTATTTATGCAAAATAAGGAAGTTTCGTTGGTCGTTGCAGATTTCGCTTTCCTATTCTGAATAAAAAATAGTCAAAAACTATTGATTTAATATCGATGATAGCAATTTTTGTCAGGTCTCTCTACAAGTAACTCAGCACTATCTGCTACATAGCCCAACCAAGAACAACTAAACTGATCCCTCCCACCAGGTTTTCTAGTGAGGCACGTGACTTGATACCGAACAGGATAAAAAATATCCCTCAAATAGTGATTAGGAATTTTAAAGTGTGTGTGTGTGTGTGTGTGTGTGTGTGTGTGTGTGTGTGTGAAAAAGTTCAGTCACGAAGAGGAAAGATATTCCCATGCCCGGAACAAAGTGTTACCACTACAGCATGCTGGGAGTAAAAAAAGAGAAAGAAGACAGAAAGTGACCCGTTTTAGTAGCATTTTAACAGCGCCGGCTAACATCGTCCTCACGACGTTATATGGCGCTAAACTCACAGATTCGAACAACTAAAGAAATAATGACTATATTCCATCTCGGATCTTCAGTCAATACGAGAATGATCGGAGATGATATAAGCTGAAATATTTGCATGCAATACAATAAAGGAGATACTTGTCTGAAATAGCTTTTTTTTCTTTCATTTTTGCATGTGTTCTTTAGTCTTGTTTAAATTGTACTGCATTTTGGTTATTCATGCTGTTGAGCTAGTGTTTATGATGAGATTTGATTTGATACTCACGGATTATGAGTTTAGCTAAGTAAATACAGCAAATAGCTTGATTCCACCCTTTCAATATAGATTGTACTTTTCCGATAAATACTCCAATCGGAGTCCACTCACGAACGGTTTTCATTACCTCAAGGGTATAGAACTTACTTCTGTTTGTAAACGGGACCAACACAAATCGGTGCATTGCGAAAAACTCCTATGATTAATATACGACCGGGCAATTTCACTTTATCACATATTTACATTACATTAGTACTAAAACAATGTGGTAGATGTAAACCTTAAAATATATAAATAAACTGGAACAAAATTGATTTCAAATTAGTCAAAATCTAATTTCTAAAATGATACAGTTCAAGTAAAAGTCATACGTTCAGCCGCTTCTGATGAATCATGTGTCTGTCGCTAATATAGATTTTGTTGAATTATAATTCGTTTTTGATATCGCTGATAAGCAACTCGAAATAAAAGTTTTCTGAATTGCCTTATATATTTACAAGATGTACTCTCTATCAAAATGGTCATCAATTCGTCAGTATCCGAAAACTAAACTAAATTTAATCTGCTTTTCTGTCTCCTTGTTTATTGCTTTGCTGTTTCCTGTTTATTCTGTGTTTATTTACAAATGTAACAATCGTCTTGCGAAAAACGTTGTACAATAAATTTAACCTCTATTATGAGGCAGGCTTAATAATATTTTGTTCTTTGCGTTCAAAACCGTTTAGAATAAACAACAAATCACAATATGCCTAAAAATGTTAGAGTTTTCATTCAAATGTAGTGTTAAGCGTCGTGAAAGCGAGTTTGTGGTGTGACCAAAATAAATATTATTTAATTCGTTGGAGATACAATCTAGTAAAGGGCTAATAAATTTTTAATTTATTTAAAACAACATGCCTGGCCGCATACACAATTCCGTAAAATCCTTGTCGAAAACACAATTATACTTAAACATGAAAAACAATAAACAAAAAACTAAAAAATTCTTGAATCTATATGCATAAACAGTTGAAACCTAACCTAAACAAAATAAACTATGAAATCTCCACAAATATCCTTAAATGTCTATAATTGGTAACAGTAGTCATTGGTTTATACCATTGGCTTCCCATACTTAATACTTCTCGAATTCACTCTCGCGTGGTCATGTGTGACGTCATGAGCTGCGGTGCGATTTTCGCTTCCAGCGTCTTATATGCACGTGTTGCTTGGAAATCATCCATGTAAACAGAAACAGACTATCATCACATTATTGTCTGTGTATTGCTTAATATATTGTACAGTAATTGTTATCTTTGATAATGGCTTATGTAAGTTGAAAGCTTAGATTGGATTAAAAATATGTATCAATATTGTGATTTTTCTTTCTTCGTTTAATGATAATGTTATTAAGCTTATCAAACGTTATGAAAAGAATTTACATAAAATAAATAGACAACACTTATCTATATTATTTAATGAAACATGTATATATATATATATATATATATATATATATATATATATATATATATAAAGAAAAATTGAAAGGGATAAAAATGTAAAATGGCTTAGGGATAAAAATGATAAATCGCTTACAGGGACGAAAAATGAAAAATCTTTTATAGGGAACCAAATTATTTGCATGATTTTTGAGATGGCATTTTTAGATTTGTTTATTCAAATTTATATATGAAAAGGCGATAGGTATTTCTTCTCCCAAATAAGTTTAAATGATAGTTCCAAACGAGCCAAATACAAATAAGGCTTTGCAAGATAGATGTCAGTTTGTATTAGTCCAGTAAAAATTGAGCATGTATTTACTTAGATGAAAAACTAATCCAGTAAATCGAACTTTGCCAAAGAATGATTGGCAACGGCAGCTGTGTTTGGAAATCAATCAAAAGTTATTGATCTGTGCGCCTTTCCGTGTCCAATCTTAGGATCATATCACTGTGGCAAATTTGATAACCTTACGTGCCTGGAGAGTTTGTTTGGAGAAAAACAGAAAGAAGATAAGAATGTCAGCAGAAGAAATTAAGAAAAGATACCTCGTTTGGATAGAACTCCCGAAATTACAGAGCAAATGTCATCAAGCTTATTAGTGTCTTGTTTTCTTTCCGGGTTTGTTTGAATCCAGCGACGGAAATTTATCAGCATTTTGATAAGACGTGATAGAAAATAAGAGAGAAAAAAAATTACAGAGCAAAATTGTGAACGCTGGAAATAACGAGCCGCGGTGGTTTTGATACTTTTTCATTTGATAGAATTTTATGAAAGCACGAAAGCGTTACAAGCCCCGTGACTTTCCCTATATACTGGCTTTGACAATTATTAATGGAAAGTTGGGGCATCCATTCATTTATACAAATAAATCGAGAGGTGCGTGCATTGAATCCTTAGTTAAGAAATTGATTTTGCAGCTCATTGCTTTAAATTCAATCCTCAATGAGTGGATCATTATTTTGACCTGGCCTATGGGAACGTACGTCTACAGTAATCTGATAAATGGTAACCAAATCTAGTATATTCATGCATTTATTACTTTAATGGTTGCAACAAAATGTTCCAATCTTTATTCCGAAAATTCAAAGAATACACACACACACACACACACACACACACACACACACACACACACACACACACACACACACATATATATATATATATATATATATATATATATATATATATATTAAAAAAGAAGATAATGAAGCAACTTTTATTTTTTTGGTTGAAACGTTGATTTTTTTATTTTTAAAATCTATATTATATTCTATTTCCCATAATTCTGCTACACGTGTTTCTGGTTTGCGACCTTCTTCAAGCAAAGAGTAGATATGTCCACATATTATAAAAATGAATTTTTACATGATAGTGATGCAAATGTCTTTCTTGGACTGGTGATAAGTGTTTATATATATATATATATATATATATATATATATATATATGATATGTATTTATGTATTGAGTATAATTCTCTTGTTAATATTTCGTTCTTTTAAAGCGGTACGACGTCAAGAAAACTGGATTATCAATTTAAAATTTTCGTCTGATATTCAAAAATGAATAAAACAATTTTTCTAATTTTTACAATAACTTTGTTAATCTTCTAAGATTAACAATCAAACAAAAATGTTAAAATTTCAATAGTACAATTGGAAAAAAATGTTCATAAATTCAAACAAACTGGGTCATTGGCAGATAAAAAACATCATTGCGTGTTCGTTTATCCGTTCAATTGGAGACAGAATTTGCAGTGCACGAGAATATGGCCGAAAATCCAGATTCTTTATTCGTCAAAATAACGCAGGAATTGAACCTCTCCACAAGAACGTTACATCGTTTCCAATGAAAATCTCGGTTGGTCGATTAGGTTGATATTCAAAAATAGCGAAGTGTGCGAAATACATTTTGTTTGGTCCATTTTCGTAATCGGCTCCGATAAATTTTAAAACGTTATATATATATATATATATATATATATATATATATATATATATATATATATATATATATATATATATGTTTTTCGTTAGCGTCTTTTGGATTTTAAACCTTTCAGTAAATTTAAAACTAAAAAAATATATTTAAATAATATTATATATATATATATATATATATATATATATATATATATATATATATATATTATGGATTTTTATAACATATGCATGTTATGAGATCACTACATCTTATAACATGCATATGATATAAATTTGAATAAATATTATAAGCTCTACTCAGTTTTGAGCACTAGTTTAAGAATAGTGTTTTTGGTTATTGGAATTATATTTGATTGATTACGTTATTTATAGGGATGTTTTTAAAAATCTTGTGTGATGGTCCTTAAAAATGGATGTGTTAAAGTCTCTAGAGGGCGTACAATTAGATCGTTACAGCAGCAGCATTCGTGATGAGACTCAGTTGTTATTCTTAATTTTTGCCACGCGCGCGAATGACGCCGGGTGAACGACTAGTCGCGTTGGGTGACGAGGATTAATAAAAGTAAGGGTTTATTTTAAGAAGATATTTACAATATTTAAAAATCCAGCGAACATCGATGATAAAAATCTATGAAACTCCGAGTACCACTTCATATATAAAATTTTATATTTAAGCAGCTGGAGAGTTGTTAAAGAGAGGCTTGGTTTTTTTTTCGGAAACTTTGATATAAAACGAACTTGGTATAACGCTATAAATAGTATATATATATATATATATATATATATATATATATATATATATATATATATATATATATTGTTTGTAATACCGTTTAATATATATATTTCTTCGGTAAATCGAATTGAGTTCTCTCAGTCACTGGTGTTTATCTAAAAATAATTACACTTAAAATTCACCTTCATCCCTGCCGTGCGCCAACGGCTTAGTGGTAGAATCCACGAATGACGCCAATTCAATCGGGTTGAGGCAACCGGATGTCTAGCCACACTGATGAGCTGTGATACAGCGAAACAGTCTGTCTGTGGATGACAATATATATGCTCCTGAAAAATTTATTTCGGTTGAGCTCTCTGGGGAGGAAGCGTGAGTTTGTAAACAGTGACTATTACTGCTAATAATTCAATACTCTTCGGTAAATCGAATTGAGTTCTCTCAGTCACTGGGTGTTTATCTAAAAATAAATACACTTAAAATTCGCCTTCATCCCTGCCGTGCGCCAACGGCTTAGTGGTAGAATTCCCGACTGACGCCAATTCAGTCGGGTTTCGATCCTAGCTAGAGGTAACCAGATGTCTAGCCACACTGATGATCTGTGGATGACAGTAATATATATATATATATATATATATATATATATATAAGAATAAGAATAATTAAGACTAGTTTAGACTGAGTCCTTATATATATAGATATTGGGTAACAAAAGTTCGTTTTATAAGGCGGATGTTGATGGCTGTTGAGAAAGTCAGTTTCGGCCTTGGTAGGTGACAGATTAGGTGTCAAACCTTGGTAGTAGTCTTAATCATCGGAGTCAATCTGTTGTCATTTCCCGGGTGGAAAATGTCTTAGTCTGATTAACAATTAACTTCATAACGCGAAGAATATATCTGGTTTCTAC
>CAHIKZ030001681.1:345000-427500 GCA_903632075.3 Acanthosepion pharaonis
GGCCAAATTACCTGCCCGTCTTATAAATAGCCCGGGCGATGGTCATGGTGGACATTGGGAAGGACCAGTCTATTGGAAAACGTTACTTGTTTGTGTCTCGTGTCATTTTACTAAGCACTTCCTCTTTAAATGACCCAACGGTCCAATTGTCCGGAGAAGGTTCCATTTCAGTTTGGTCAATTATTTCCTGAACACGGATTTCTGAATAACATGGAAACAGAGTAACTAAACACTTAGTACTTTGCAATCTGAAAAAGGCGACGGTAAAATGGCGACATTTTGAGTTGGGTAGATGGGAGTCATATTGTGAATCTAATTTAAATAATTAGTGTTGATGCTACAACATCAGGCATGTGCCTTAAAATATCAATCACGCAGGACTACCAAAAATCTATTTCAACCAAAATCGATTTTTTTAATGCCATATCTATTCAGGACGTTGGCGATCATTTATGTGAATTGTTGTGCTTTCTTGAATATATTCTAGCAATACTGGAATATTGGAGTTATTTCCCTTTACCTTCTACATGGGTTGGAATTCAGTTTTCATTTTGTTAAACAAATTTCTACCCAAAGCTAAAGAGCCCTAGTAATTAACACATAGAATGGAAAGGAAGAGAGGTGGACACATACGTTTCTCTATATTTGTGAGAAAGGTGTTTCTTATACACTCCACAACAAAACCTGTCGATACGAAAGCGAAATTAAAATTGGAAATGTCGCTCTCTGCGCATAAGCACCGTGCATCGCATCCGGCTCGCAAAACAAATCTCCAGAAATATAAAATATAATTTAAACGTTGAATCCAATCGCGAACGTTGTAGCTCAAGTAAAATCATGACAAAATAATCTGTTGGCTGTTCAGATAAAATATGCTCGCATCACTCAAGGTACTAGGCAAACAAAGTTCTCCACTGGCCTCCCAAGTCAACCAACTCGACTACAAGATTCAACACAATCGACTCCACGTCCTCCAGGTCGCATCCCTCGATGATGAGACATTCCGCCTTGATTCATTATACCAATGATATAGGGGACTTTATTTTAACATATCTTGTTTCCTTTTCTTTCCACGTCACCAACGGTACTTTTCGTTACAACAATCGTCTATGTCCTGTGTCTCTTTAGGACATAGGCGACCATAGCTCGCCACAATTTCCTGTAACGCAAGGCATCACCTAGGAGGACATTCCTACTGGAAGAGCACATCGCTGAAAAATTTCTGGACGGACCTAGCTTTGTTCAAACTTCCCTTCACAATCACTCCATCTTTATGTACCATGTTTCCTAAAGGCGTAGGCGAATACGGCTCTCCACGATTTCCTATCCTTCGTAGACCTTAATAAATTTTGTCTTTTTGTTATTGCTTCGAAGTCTTGGTCCACAATCCATTTACTCAAGTTCATTCAAGTTATACGCTCTTTTCCTCTGTCTCTCTTGCATTCAATCAGTCCTGTGAGTATCATATTTTCCAAGCCCTCTTTCCTCATTATCTGCCCTAAAAATTTCAACTGTTTATTCCTGAATTTAAGTATGTTTTCTTGATTCCATTTTCTCTAAAACTTCGTTGTTGCTCACACGCTCCGTCCATGATGTTCTCAGCATCCCCCTCCTTCTGGCAACCATACGTTCTATATAAGAAAGATACTACAACACACTAGACTGGTATCCGAACTCGGCTCGCCGCTTTAACATCTGTTACACTATGAACACATTAATGAACACGTTAGTCTCTCAATATCATAAAAGCGATATTGAATGGTAACATTTTCAGCCATATGGTATACCAGTTATTCCGAATGAATAACAAATGGTGGCGTTTGCTTCTTTTTTTAATGGAAAAGCGTAGATTGTTGGTGAACCAGAAGTTATTCATGATTGTACTATAAATTGCCAAGAGGAATCACAGTGTGTAATTGAGAAAATGAAGAAAATTGTAGCTGACGGATGATACACAAGTCGATGCCCGATCGGTATGGGCTGGGTCCCCGTGGAGAGGGAGTATGATGTTGAACGACCCGAAACCCTTAAAGTATCCAATAGATGCTTTTTTTTATATATATATATATATATATATATATATATATATATATATATATATATGCTCCTGAAAAATTTATTTCGGTTGAGCTCTCTAGGGAGGAAGTGTGGGTTTGTAAACAGTGACTATTACGGCTAATAATGCAAGACTCTTTGGTAAATCGAATCGAGTCTCTCAGTCACTGTGTGTTTCTCTAAAAACAAATACGTTTAAATTCACCTTCATCCCTCCCATGCGCCAATAGCTTAGTGGCAGAATCACTGACTGATGTCAATTCAGCCGGGTTTCGATCCTAGCTAGAGGCAACCGGACGTCTAGCAACACTGATGAGTCTGGCTGTGGATATATAAATTAAATAAAAAAAATTAATTTAACTCGATGAAGTTATGTTTTGAATGCATTCGACCAAACTGAATATAACTGCTATCACGTGGACATTTTACTGCAATAATCGGTAGATGTCCCGTATCAGCCAACCAATGGAGACCTGATGATGACCAGAGGGTACTTGGTCTAAACGTTGTGTCTAAAATAACATCTATATCAAGATGAGAGCAATAGTTCGAAATAATACCACAATCCCGCTTTTATGAGAGATTCTGTACCTTTTAATGGTTCAAAGCCCGGGAAAATATTTTTATATGCAATAAACATTTAAAGTGTAATGTTGGCATATGTAATGAATCTGTTTAATATTAAAATGCAGTTATAAGCGGATCCATGCTTCCTCGTCCACAAAATGTTTTATGGTTTTATGACTGGGAGATGAAAAATCAATTCTGAAATATATTTTTGTAAGTAATCAATATCTGATATCATCACCATAGGCTGTAGTTTAAAGCACGAGTTTGCGACTGCCATAGATTATAAACTGATCTGCTAATTTATGATCGTATTAAATTTTATATTATTTTAATTACAAAAGTATAGAAGTAACTCCGAAAAACATTAGTCTAATGTACATGTACGTCTCCTGAAAAATCAACTGGTCATTAGTTGATGTTAGATTGTAAAGAGATGGTTAATTTTACTGAGTTAGGAACTGCCATGATTGTTATTGATTACCTGATTGATTAGTTTTCTTAATGCTTATCAAACCTTTGCGGGTTATTTACAACCAGAAAATATTTTCAAATTGTAAGAATTTTTTTTTTTTTTTTTGGATAATAATTTTAATGATACAAATCTTACTAATTAACCCACAGCTTGGGGAGAAGAGAATTCATACCTAAACAGAATTTGATAAAAAAATAAGAAATTATAATAATGGAAATAAAGTGGAGGAGCAATTCTATATTCAATATATAAACTGATCCCTCACTTTGTGTCCACTGTAGTTTCTATGCATTATATTCATGAGAATGTAAATTGATTTTAAAGACATTTTTGTCTATCTAATCGGTATTCGATTGATTCATTTTTTATGGTTTATCAACCCTTTGTAGGTTATTTATAGTTACAAAATATTTTTAGACTATAAGATTCTTTAAATAATGATTTTAGTGATATAACTATTATTAATTAGTTGGCATCCATGATATCCAGGGGTTACAACTTAGTGGTTTTGTTACCTTGCTTGAGGTGAATTGATTCAAAAATAAAAGAAGCAAAATTAACCCCACTTCTTTATAATTTTGAGTGGTTATCTATAAAAAGAATACCCGCTCGGCCCCGTGGCTAGGATCAAAGTGTAGTATCTGCGCTTTGTGAGCTGCCGGGTCGGGTGTCTGTCGAACTCTCTGCTTGCAGAGAGGAACCCGGACGAAGCTCCACCGAAGGGTAGGGTTTCGTTCGGGGAGGTTGACGGAACTAGCCCGCTTGGACGGGTTTAGATGGGTTTTGTTTTTGGCTGGGCCTACGGGCTCAGACATACCCACATTAAAAAGGCCTTGTGCCACATTCGATCCCCGTGGGTGGATTGATAAATACCATTTGTACCAGTGGTTCTCAATCGGGGTCAATATGGACCATGGACGTCTATGTAACTTTACTGGGGGCCATTTTAAAACGGTTTATTATGAGTTATTTTACTAGTGTACATAAATGTTCCATAGAATTTAGTTGTTATATACAAGTTTATACTAAATTAGTTTTACTTCAAAATAAAACATATACATTTATTATTTCTACAGTACAATTCCTAAACTATTAGTAAAAAAAATAGATAAGCTTTTTTTTTCATCGAATGTTCAGGGGGGGTACACCAAAATAAAATTCAGAGAGTAAAAGTGACCCATGGTTAAAAAAAAAGGGAACCACTGATCTATAGTAATATAAATAATTGCCTGTTATACAAGTACTATAAATAATTGCCTATTATACAAATATTAATATAGTAATATAAATAATTGCCTATTATACAAGTATAATAAAATATTGCCTATTATACAAGTAATATAAATAATTGCCTATTATACAAATATTAATATAGTAATATAAATAATTGCCTATTATACAAGTAATATAAATAATTGCCTATTATACAAGTAATATAAATAATTGCCTATTATACAAATATTAATATAGTAATATAAATAATTGCCTATTATACAAGTAATATAAATAATTGCCTATTATACAAATATTAATATAGTAATATAAATAATTGTCTATTATACAAGTAATATAAATAATTGCCTATTATACAAATATTAATATAGTAATATAAATAATTGCATATTATACAAGCAATATAAATAATTGCCTATTATACAAATATTAATATAGTAATATAAATAATTGCCTATTATACAAGTAATATAAATAATTGCCTATTATACAAATATTAATATAGTAATATAAATAATTGCCTATTATACAAGTAATATAAATAATTGCCTATTATACAAATATTAATATAGTAATATAAATAATTGCCTATTATACAAGTAACATAAATAATTGCCTATTATACAAATACATATTTTTTGTCAGATACATTCACCTTACACGGTTTGAGAAACTGTGATTTTAAATTTAGGTTTTGGAAAATGATGTCTGATGAGCATAAGTCTCGTAACCGCCACAAAATTTCGGTTGTTGTACTCTACGAGCTTCTTCACTGTTTGTTGTAGTTAGTAACATTCTGGGAATTTTGAAATGAATCATTTATTCAATTTACAAGAGGTGGTTATTCTCAATTGGTTGTAAATGCCAAGGGAAATAACCCGTGTCACTTTATTATTTCTATTTAATTTATCCGAGTTATTTCATTTTTCTTTTCCAAATCAGGAACTTTGAATTCCTCAAAGATTCTTTGCTCAGACTTAATGTAATTTGATAACCAATCCAAAGACAACTTAGTGCGTTTGTTAACCACGCCCACTCGCCGGTATTCTATTATGGATAGTAAAAAATAAATAATAAAAAACAGTAAGAATTATAGTTTACTCGCAAAACAAACAATTATTTTACTGTTTGTTTACTATATATATATATATATATATATATATATATATATATATATATATATATATATATATATTCCATTTATTTATTAAACAGCGTGTTTATTTATAAATAAATATTTATGTTTATTAACATATAAATAAATATACTGTTTAATAAATAAATGGAGCATCTACTCCAATATGAGTATTCACTAAAAATAACGTTTAAAGTAATAAAAATCTGTTGGATTGATAAATAAAAATTCATTACCCGACAAAATTACCTCCTTTATGTTTGGATACAAAACTGAGAAGTTTTAAAAATTTTGAGGAATTTAATACGAGAAAGGCTTCGCTTAAAAACAAGTTTCAAACCTCGCAAGATTGGCAAGGCAACTCCGTGGCCGAGTCGATACCTTGGATGTAACGACGTTTTCTTTCCGCCCACAGAGATGCAGGTTCGTATCCTACCGAAGTGCTAATGATTTTCTTTAATAAAATTTCTCGAAAAAAAAAACTGGGTGTGAAGAATAAATTGTCGTTTAAATTATGCAAAAATGAAAAGAATACTGACATCTCATTTTTAAAGACTCATTTACCAAAATTACACAAAAATATCTTGCAATACTAAAGAGTAAATTCAATAAAATCGCCATTGGCATCCAGACGACTTTGGAATCTCCTGATCATCTTTTGGGCGGTTTTCTTGTTTAAGTCGGTGAATGATGCCATAATCCTTCCGTTGAGTTAATCTTTGGTGTTAAAAGGAGTTTTTTTGGCCTCTCGCTCAATTATGTCCCACACATAATAATCAAGAGGGTTGCAATCTGAGCAGTTAGGTGGTGGCCAGATGTAAGGGGTTATGTCATTACTGAAATTATCTGACAGTAATGACTGGATTCTCCTGCTTGTGTGGCATATATTAATATATATATATACAAATGTAAAAGAACGAAGGGTAAGATTTCAGCGTTCAAAACATTAATTTAAAACAAGGCTCAATACAAAAGTAGAGTAATAAATATTTATTTAGTCTGTAGTGTACATTATAACATGCACATAACCACTACAAAACTGTACATCTTGTTTCAACGCTAAAAACATTTCTAACGTTTCATCAGGTGGGAAATCACGATGCTACTAAAATGATTTCCCACCTGATGAAACGTTAGAAACCATTTTTAACGTTGAAACAAGATGTACAGTTTTATAGTGGGTAGGTGCATGTTATAATGTAACACTGCATGACATATATATATATATATATATATATATATATATAATTAGGAGCTTGACATTATTATGAACTGTAGAAGATCTTTTTTTGTATATATCCAATTTATCCCCAAATTCTAACCACCCTCCATCTATAATCAAACACATACTCTCTTATCCATAGAATACACGATTAGCAATATCTCTTCCAGCGGAGATGTCTTTTACAAGCATAGTAAATTTTATAACATAGCTTTAAAAATAGTGGCTATAAGTACCCTGACATTAAATATATAAAACATAACAGCGATAGTATAAATAGAAACAGAAAAAGCACTTGATACTCCCGCCCCCATTTAACCAAATGGCTAGTACTAAGGGCAGAAGTTTCTCCATTTAATTGAGAAACACTTCCCCAGAAATAATCCACTTAGTAAGATTTTTTAACAGAAATACACTAAAACTAAGCTATAGCTGTACCGATAATCTTGAAAAAAACTATTAAACAACATAATAATAAAATTTTAAATCAATACAAAAATCTGCCATTCCAAAGAAACAAACGCAGATATTATCAACAAGTGTAATTATAGAAATTCTAATGAATGTCCATTGCAAAACAAATGTCAAACTTGTCAAACTTGTCACTCTCTTGTTTAACTAAGCACTATTTCTACTATAGAAAATCCAACAGTTCAAAAAAATTATATCGGGAGTGAAAGAAAACTAGGTGGTAACAACATGTATTATCTTTCTCCAATAAATAGAACAGAAATTAGACGTTCCTTTCTAAATATTTTTGGATCTTAATAGAAGTTAATAAACCCCTACGGTAAAATGGAAATATTTTTAAAAAAAATAGAACTTGGAAATCTGTAAATGAACCGTGCTTCCAATGTTTACATGAAAAATTAAAAATCATCAAATTTGCTGACAAATATCTCTATGAAACCAAAGGAGTGAATTAACACTTAATTGCCGACACAGTTTCTCTTTTGCCTTAAAATGTAGTTATTTTTTTTTTTTTAAATTACGTATTACCATGTTTTATAGCCATAATTTATTAGGATGTAATGGTCGATCCTCTACGGATTGTTACTTATTTTGTTTATTCAGTTTTAATATTGCTATGTATAGCCGTTAAGTTACTATTATTAATATCTTATAGAGATGTTCCACATTTTTAATTTTATCTACAGGGACCTTTAAGAAAGTTCTTGAATATAAAAAATAATAATTTTTTTCTGTTAACTTTACGTCTGATTAACCCACCCCTCCCTTCAAGGCCCTTTCAAAAAAAAAAAACATGTCGTCATATTTGTCTACAATCACCATATATTTATTGCTGGCTTATTTTCCGAAATCGTCAATGATGGCCTGTCTATGTTCCGGTTTATCATGACATGAAAAAATAACTCACCCACTGCTACCCTCTGAGCTGATTTAGCATAGACCTGACATTTAATTGGTTAATCAAGACATATCCACAGGTCTATTTTTAATTTTGACCTAATTTTCCCACTTTTGAAAAAGATGTAACATTTTGTTTTAAAATTTCCTTAAAAATCATTTAATCACCACTTACTTACCACCACCTGAAGAGGTACAGTCATAGTATTGAAACATGAAAGCTTTTGTGTAGCGATTTCAAGATGTTTTTATTATGATCTCTTATGATAAAAATATAATAATAATATATTGCTCTACTTTGTATTGAGCATTTTTTCAATAAAGTAAATGCTACGAACAGTGGAATTTTTACTTCATTTGTTCTTTCTCTCATTTGTGTGTATGTATATATATATATATATGTATGTATTTATATATAAGCCTGTGTTGTTTATTGTTTTATTTAGTTTTATCAAAAAGATTCGTTTAATTTTATTCTATTTGTGTATTTTACTAATTCTTCTTTATGTCTTGAGGTAATGTGAAATATTAATAAATTCTGTCACATCTTCTGTTAGTCAAATATTTATGACTTGCAGGAATGTTTTTCGGAGTTACTTTCAGCCTTAATAAGGTAAACTACGTCATTTGATCAACTTTCCACATTTTTTCATCTCTTATTCATTACCTCCTGCTTTTTAATCCTTGTCTGTTTCTTTTCTTTTTTCCTTTTTTTTTATCGGGAAAATTTACAACAAAATAATTAGTCAACTGGCAACTTCCAAGATGTTTTTTTAAGTTTTAAATAATAATAGAAAAATATAGATAAAGAAAAAAAATTAAGAAATTGTCTTCTTTTTCTGATTCTCTTTCACGTTTATTCGTCTTACTCATTCAGTTGTCTTTTCTTTTTCTTTATTTCATCGAATTAATTCAATAATCGAAGGGCGCCGATATCACGCTGTGATGAAAGCGAATGAAAGTGAATGAAAACGAATGAAAAAAAAGAAAAAATGATAACCAAGAAAAAGTATTTCATTCCTTGTCTACGTGCATTCATTCATTTTCCTATTTATTTATTTATTTTTCACCAGAATAATTTTCCAATCAACTAATTGCGATCTGCAATTAGTCAGAACCGTCATTAAACTTTTAAGTTAATTATGTTAACGGCAGTTGCCGAGGGGGAAACGGCACGGGTGGAGGCAGCCATAGCTGGATGAAGGTGGGGGCGAGGAATGCCGTTAGTGCGAGTTGGTGGGAGGGGACATTTACAAAATTACCGCTTCCTTTTACAGATTCTCTTTTATCGTTTTATTACGTGTTTTTTTTATGTTGAGCAGTAAAAGAAAAGGTGTTAATTTTTTTTTTTTTTTTTTCGATTTGTGAAATATTTTCGCTGGAGCAAAATATAAACAAATTTTACGGTGTATGAGATATGAAGTGAAATCTGCCACCAGAGATGGAAAACACGGCAGAAAAACAAAATCATTTTGAGGTGGTAATTAAAAAAAAAAAAAAAAAAAAATGATCGATTTGTTGTTTTTTTGTTAGTTTGTTTTTTTTTTGTTTGTTTTTTGTTTTTTTGCAGGTTATTTAAAGCCAGAAAATTTGAAACTTTATAAGATCTTTTCATAAGATAAAAACTGATTTTCAACGTGATGTAATCTTTAACAAGTTGTCTAGCTCGGGGAGAAAGGTAAATTCATACCTTTCCTAAGAATATTTGCACATGAATGAAAATAAAGAACCCGACTAAAGTTGTAACTCGGATCTCTGATAGTCTCTGATTTCCGTATTGTTTTCCATTATTTGATATAACATTTATTAAACAACCTGGTATTCCCAAGCGGTCACTTACATAGGAACTGCTTTTGATTCTGCAACATTTCAATTTAAAAAAACAATTATAAATGATTATTATTAGAACTTCCCAGTTTTCATGATTTACTAAAAGAAAAGAAAACATACACTAACAATGTCTAATAAATTTCAACAAAAAATAATAATATAATGTTTTCTTCAATTTATGATTCCTATCTATCATCTATGAAAATATAAAAAATATTTAAAATTAGAAGTAACCCGGATACAAACATTACTTGTCGGGACCGGAAACAAAGTCTCTTATATAAGGTTTCTAAAATGAATTTGGTCTAGCCACATTTTGACATGCAACTGAAATATGGGTAGATGAAAATCTCTCTTATAAGAAATTTTGCTTTTTTGATTAGTTGCTAAAATTTATTAATCAAACTTATTTAACAATGAACTATTTTAAAAGAATAAAATTTCTGGAAGATAGAAAATGGTAATTGGCGTTACATTTAGATTTCTGAAGAGTGTAAGTAACAAGTAAGCAAGAAATTGGATGAGAGTTTCACTGGCGAGAAATACGAGAAAAGAAACAATTAAAATAAAACAGACGATTATATATATTCTAACAGTAAAACGGTTAAAACCTCTTTCAATCCAGTTGCATGTTTAATTTAATATTACTCAGTCGAATAGATGTAAGGAAATTATTGGATTCCGTATATGGATAATGCTTTGACATTCATTTTTAGTTTAAACTTTTTTCTCTGATGGAAATATGATTTAGATTCTTAACGGTCGCTACTTTTTTATTTTGTAGATATTTAGATATTAATTTCAGTATTTTTTTTCGTTTTTATTGAAAATGAGAAGTTATTATTTACATAAATTTATATTCGGACTATTGTTTAATTTAACAGTTTTCCCACGCAAAATTCCGGTCTTTAAATTATATTTGTTTTATCTTCAAAGATAAAAACCTTTACCAGTTGTTATTAATCTTCTGTCTTCATTCACAAAATTTTATCGTTCTCTTCCGGTAACGTTTATATTTTCTTAATCTGTAAATAATTTGAGATGGGAGATGGGATCTATTAATACTATTTATGTAGAAAAGGATGGTTTGAAAACCAATTGATTGTTATACTAGCAGCATGACCCTGGCGTAAAAAAGTGCTTGATTGAAAAATCAACGACTCATACAGCAATCGCTATCACTTGACTTAAAATATTTTTGCCCTTCCTCAAATTTTAAAGGAGTGCCCTTTTCCGTGCTGATGTTGCTACATGCCTTTCTGTTCACACTGCAATTTTTTTTTAAGCTCTATACTAAACATTAAATCTGTTACGAAAAAAGAACTAAACAAAATGAACACAAAACGATCAGCTTTAAAAAGGACTCGTAACTGGAAAAACTTGAATGAAAAAAGAATGTTAACAACAAACACTTTTTCACACCCAACCCAGTTCTGCGGAATCAGAATCAACGTTGAGTTTGTTTTCGAATGAGCCAAAAGTAAAGTGCCATGCAGATTTAAATTTTTCCCAATTAAAGATGAATACAGCTATTTTTTTTTTTTTTGCATGCTAGCATGCTAGTTAACATTCGTGTCAGTCATTTTGGCTCATCATTTTAATAATAGAATTTCAACTGCCTATTTGGATGCCAGCTATAGGCTCAATAAACCAGTAGAAAATGGCCAAACTACATGAAAACTGCCGTAGAAGCATGAAAAAAAGATTATTTTTATCGATGGGAGTTGGGAAATGCAAAGTCGGTCTTGGCCTTTTCGCTAACTTGGAGCATGTGCATGTAAATTTTGGTGCAAATCCGTCGAAAATTGTTTAAATGCATTCGTACACACACACACACACTTCCTTATAATACACAATATACAGTGATTCATTTATAACATAATTTCAATATGGCTGATCCCTTTTATAATATTTATAATAAAAGTTTCGAATTTCGAACTGGACCCTTTATTCTAAATTAAATAATATTGTTCTAATTGTCTACAAAACGTATATCTACGTTTGAAGATTTCATTTTTCTTTTTAACTCAATAAAACCAATTTTCGATCTTCCATGTAAACTGGCATATAAAATGCCAGATAATGTTTATTTGAACTGACAAATTTTAAATATTTAAATCAAATAAATTTGATCACTATATAACGTTTTTATTTATGATTACAATGACCTTTGGAGGTTTTCATATAATTTTTGTAATTGCAAAGGAACAGAAAATTTAAGGAGAGTTATTTTAATTATATTTAATTATATATAAATATTTTATATCCATAATGCGTGGAAATTTATAAAAAATAAGGAACCATGAAGACTATTTAAAATCCATTTGGATAACAAAACTTTTTAAATGAATATATATAAGATGGACGAAACGTATATAAAATATGGCAATAAACTTTAAAGAATAACAGTCCGAACGATATAAATATAATGCAAATTTTTTTAAATTTTTCATAACTTGTTTAATTTAATGCCCTTTAAACATTCTTTTTTATTAAATGAAGAAAATAAAAGGTTCAGTAACGAATAAATTGTGAATCATCGAATTTTTTTAACTAATTTTTACTTTTAAAATTAAATTATGCTTGAAAAATCAAAAATAATTTCATTATCCCGAAAAAATTGGAAGCTTTGAAATCTTCATGAAATAATTTAATTTTTTCCGTAATGTATTCTATCAAGTCGTTAAAACTATATAAGTAAGGTATATGTTTTTGATTATCTTTTAAAATTTTTGGGAATAAGTAACAAATCATAAAGAATTTAAAAAAACAAACTTTATGGAAAGATTAAATCATTTCTAATTATAAAATAAATTTGAACCATTTTATGAACAAAATAAAATTGATAATTTAATTTATGTTGCCAAAAAAGTTTATTGTTTCAAAGGTTTTTTTTTTTTTAATTTTTTTCTTAAAGAGATCAACAATTATTGGTTTATTTGAATTTAAATAAAATTGAAAATTTGATTTTAATTTATTAGCACATAGAAACATAAGAATTTTCATTTAAACTTTATTTCATTAATTTATGGTTAAACTTTTAAATTTTTATATTAAAGAATATATATAACAAATAGCATTATTTTGTTTTTGTTTTGAAGGCTGATGAAGTGTTAGGCTATTAAACTCAAAAGTCACAAACACATAATTCACAAACACACATATATATATATAAATATAAATAAAATATACCAATGAAAAATAAAAAAGTATAAAAATTAAAATAAAACAAAAAACATAAAAAAATTAAAAAAAAATTAAAATATATTCAAAGAACACTTCAAGAAAATTGTATTTAAATGTTTTAAAATAGATATATATATATAATATATAATATATATTATCAATTTATATATATATATATATATATATATATATATATATATATATATATAAAATAAAAAAAAAATTTCAAAAAAATTCTAATACAATATGAGCATATGGATAAAAATGGTTTAAAAAAATATTGTTTTTATAAAATAGAATTGAAAATACACAGATGTCAAAATAAAAATTTATTTTACAGACAATAAATATAATTTTTTCACAATTCAAAGAGCTATAAAATAATGAGTTCAATATATTTAAAAAATAAGGAGATAACTGATAACTGATATCCATTAAAATATGGCACGTGGAACTAGAACAGTCTAATATCAGATACAAGAACAAAAAATAAAAAATATTATAAAATTTTAAGTTAAACATTTAAAAAACAATGAAGAAGACCTTTTATTTTAAGTAAAATTAAACTTTAAATATCTTCGACTCTTTCTTTGACATTTTGTCCGAATAATCTTGAAAATGAAATTTATTCTTCACATTCAGCGAAACTCTTAAAAAAAGTATAAAACGTTCTACCAGAGACGCATTAAAATAAAAAAAAATCTTATCTATATATATATATATAAATATATAAAAATTGAAATAATTGAAATTTACAATTTCGTTCGTTGTTCATATATATATATATATACTTATATATAAATTACAAAAAAACCAGACCAATTTAAGGATTTATTACAATAATTTATTTCATTTGACACTATCTATTTTTTTTAAAGGTCTGGATCATCATTAATACAATTTAAACATATATAAATGAAAGGAAAATGGGATTAGAAATATTTCATTATAGTTTAATTTCCATAATTTAACATTATTTACATACAATATATATAAATATTAACGAGACAATATAGAATATATATATATATATATATTTATTTATAAAAAAATTTTTAATGTTTTATATTTTATTTAAAAAAATTCAATTACCGAATCGTGACTAATTTAACATTGATTCTTGGTCTAATTTTCTAACCTAACTTTGATAACTATATATTTATGTATTTGGTGGGAATCCCCCCTCGAAAAAATAAAAAATGTCTCTTTGCCAGGCGTTAGTATCATATCTTCAGTATTCTTATCTATTCCATATTTCTTGTTTTTTGCTAGATAAAATCCACTAACGTGGAACAAAACTTAATGACCATCAGAATGCATGCAGACTACCAATATCACCTGACCCTGCCATATGTGAGCTAGCATTTATGCCATATCCACAAAAAGGTGGATATAATCATATTTTTTCAATTTTAGAATACAATAGAACAAGCCCTACTTAAAACTTAGTGTTGTACAAAGAAAATATGTTAATAAAATTGTTTCCTGTTTAAGAAGAACATACAAACTCCTAGTGTCAACCTGGCCTCTGTACCTTTGTGCTTGTTGAAGATGTTTTTATCCCTCTGATGTGTGCAGTCTGTGGCATTGCCTCTTCATTTTGAGGGTACACGGTTGACAGTTCACTGGTTGCTGTTTCCGACTGGTAGTTAGGAGCCCTAACTCTTGCGTAGCGTCTTGAGCGGCCGCTCTGATCAACAGTTGTATAATACCGGGGTGTTTGTAGTGCCATGTCGCGCATGGAATGTGTCCCTGCAGTCACCTCCGGTATTTAAAACCCTGAGGCCACATTATGATGCAGGCTGTGCCAACTCTCTCTCTGCTCATGTCGCGGTCGATAACCATCTGCTTCTCTTTACTTCAGGCCTTTTCATCTTCCAACAATTACTAAAACATGAAGACTAAAAAAACCAAAAAAGTAACCCTAAACCAGCCCCCTCAAAAATCACCTAAACCCCTCAACATTTCGTTCTTCAACATCCGTGGCATTAGAACAAATTTCTACAGTATGGAATCTTTCCTCACTGCAAACTTCCCGTATATACTGGCTCTGTGTGAGACCAAACATCTCGTCTATTCCGCCCTCTGATCTCTCGATCCCCGGCTACCTTCCTCTCCTCAGGAAAGACTCTCTAAACCCACATGCACGGCCTTGGTGTCTACGTCAAGGACCATCTCCCTCTGGCCAGAGAGTTGTCTCTCGAATCGCCAGACCATTCGTACATGTGTCTCCGACTATCTCTCCTCAATGCCGTAAGCTATCTCTTCTTCCTCTATCGCTCTCCATCCTCTCAAGACTGTGGGATACTTGATAGCATATCTGACAGCATAGACAAGGCCCTCTCTCTCCATCCGTTTGCCCACATATTCGTGTTTGGTGACTTTAACGCCCATCATACCAAGTGGCTTAAGAATGCTACTACTGACCGGGCTGGCATTCAAACACTTAATTTTTCAATTTCTCAATCCCTCACGCAGATAGTTAACTTCCCCACGCGTTTTGCCCTCAACCTGGAAGGTAAAGGCCTCTCTTCTCGATCTGTGTTTTACCTCCATCCCCGAATCTTGTAGCGCCACGCAGCTCTGCCCTCTTGGTAACTCCTGATCATGCTGTGGTATCTGTTAACATTTCCTTCAACTCCACCCCTGCAAAGAACCTCCCACCACTAGAACCTCGTTCTACTATCAACGAGCGGATTGGGACTCGTTCCGTGATTTCCTCCGCGATGTCCCCTGGGATGTTGTCTTTACGCTCCCCGTCCAAGAATGTGCTTCTGAGGTCTCATCCTGGGTTAAAGCTTGAATCGAAGCTTTCATCCCCTCAAAGAAATATAGGATCAAGTCGCGCTCCTCCCCTTGGTTCTCCGCTGCTTGCTCAGCCACCATTGCCCATAGGAACCACTTCTTTCACCTAGCGACATGTCGGACTGCAATAGACGTCTCTTTGCCTCCGCCCGTGTAAGCGTGTCCTCAACGAAGCTAAATCACTATTTGCTGCTCGCATGAAGGAGCGTATTGCATCTCGCAAATTTGTTCCAAAGATTATTGGCGTCACTGCAAGAGCGTACTGAACAATATCAAACCCTCCATACCTCCTTTGTTCAACCAGTTCGAGGTCCTGACCTCCTCTACCGACAAGGCTGAATGCTTTGCTCGGAAATTCTCATTTAATTCAATGCTCGACTCTTCTGGTGTACCCATACCCGACTTCCCTCTTAGAACTGAGGCCCTATTGAGTGGGTTACACATAACCCCATCATTGGTATTGGGCATTATCTCCAATTTAGACCCCAACAAGGCTAGTGGTGGAGATGGGATACCAGCCATTGTCTTGAAGAAATGCGCGCCTGAACTGGCGCCCGCCCTCTCTAAACTATATAACTACTGCCTCAAGGAATCTTGTTTTCCTGACTGCTGGAAGTCCTCATCCATTGTTCCTGTCTTTAAGAACTCTGGAGACCCCTCTGACCCCTTCTAATTACCGTCCTATCAGTCTCCTACCCCTCTTCGGCAAAGTCTTGAAGCCCTAATCAATGCCGAAGTGGTTAACCACCTTACATCCCATAATCTGCTCTCAGACAAGCAATATGGTTTCCGCTTTGCCCGATCTACAGCTGATGTGCTTACGGCCATCACTGAAATTGTCTACCAAGCTCTTCAAAATAACGGGGAGGCTCGTGCCGTGGCCCTAGACATCTCCAAAGCATTTGATAGGGTTTGGCATGCCGGCCTTCTTCGCAAGCTCCAGGGTTATGGCATTACAGGTCGATTGTTTGACCTAATACAATCATTCCTGTCAAACCGTGAATTGAAGGTCGTTCTCAACGGATTCTCCTCCAGTTCCTATCCCACGAACGCAGGTGTTCCCCAAGGCTCCATCCTAGGCCCCACTCTATTCCTTATTTTCATCAACGACCTTCCTGACGCCATAGATTCCCAAGTTGGCATCTACGCGGACGATGACACTACAATTTATTCCTGCCTCAAAAACAAATCTAGTGTCGCTGACAAAACTAACCTGGCCGCTCGTCTTGAAAATGGACCTCCAATCGGTTGTGAACTGGGGCAAGAATTGGCTGGTCTAACTTTAACGCTTCAAAAACAAAACGACTCTCTATTAATCACCATAGAGATCCTTCCTATCCCCCCATTAGAATGTCTGATATCAACATATCTCAACTTGCTCAAATAGCAACTCAAATACATTAGTATTTCGGTCTCACGTTGACTATATGACCTGAGATGGAATAAATACATTAGTCAATTATATTCATTTCCACTGTTTGTTTAAATTTGTCATAGATGTGCTATACGCCAGGAAATTTTTCTCCCTGAATCGATATGATCAGACACGGATATGCAATATGCTGTATTTGCATTATATTTCTGCCATATATTTGAGCAACCCATTTCCTTTTTAAACATCTTTCATTAAATATGAAGGACAAGGATTTTGATAGGCAATTTTTTATTTATTTTCCGTTAAAGACTCAGTTTTTTCACAAAAAAAAAATTAAAAAAAACTTTTAATATAAAAAAAATCCATAAATCTCCATTATTTGTTTTCCCGCGTAGGGTTATTTTCATCAATTCTGTTTATTTCAAGCTGTAAGATCAATTATTCAAATGTAACAATCGATATCACTATCCTTGTAACATCCTCTTCTCATCATTCCTTCAAGTCCTATCTGAAACTCCCAAATTTTAAAACCCATTGCATGTTAAAACATTCTTTTGATAGATACAAATATTAAAAAAAAAATTCCCAATTATTATAAACAGGTAATTACAAAATTTGAATTACAAATAATTCTAATGTTAAAGACATAATATATTTTTTTATGGAGCTTTTATTTAGATTTTCAAAAATAGACATTCAAGTTTCAACACACACTCTATCTTATTTTTGCATTTTATATATAATATTTAAATATGTCCATTTGGAATATATTTTTATTTATTTTAGTTATCAAAAATATGATTGAGGTTTGATGTATTTTTAAAAAAATTTTAAAAAATATAAATAAATGGATTTTTAAATAAGAATTTTTTTCCATCAAAAAAATATTTTCGATTTAAAACAATTTTGTTTATGTTAGAATTTTTTTATTTAAGAAACGAAAATTAAATATTTATATATTTTTTTTTAACAATATATATATATATATATATATTTCCCTTGACAATTAACCAACATTAGAAAAAATTTGAGGATCAATGTTTAGAATTATTTTAATCAATTTATTAATTTATATTACATTTTCATTCAATTTTTTATTTTGTATTTAAATATTATTATAAAAATATGACAACCTTCAAAAAATAAATAACTTAATAAAAAAATTTTAGTAAATAATTTTATTTTATATATATATATATATATATATATATATATTTCTGCATAAATACAAAGGACATGTATTCATAATAAAAAGCTTATATTTTTGGCATTTCATATTAATTTTATTTTACTGAAGGATTTTTTATTGAATTTATCAAATTTGATTAAGTATTAAAATTATTCATTGTTTAGGTTAAACATTATTTTTTATTTAATTACAATTACAAATTAATTTTTAGGGAAATTCATTCCATTGAAATTAAAATTTTAATTGTAACTTTAACTTGTGTTTTCATTGTTAGTTTAAATAGACTATAATTTTATTTATAATAGAAGGAAATATATTGGAATTATTTTATGTAAGAAAATTCTTTCAAATTAAAGTAAATATTTTAACGGAATTTGAAAATAAACTTCATATTTAGATATTATTTAGTGGTACATATTTACGACACTTAAATTTCAATAAAAATGGAATAAAAAAAATTGGCTAAAATCTATTGAAAAACTGATAATGTATGCAAAATTTGAAAAAAAGTAAAAATGTTCCTTTGTACATACATGCGAAATTATAAAATATTTTAAGTTTTATATATAAAAATAAATTTTAAATAAATAGAATTAAATAGAATTTACTAAATCAGAAGTTGAATTAGCTATTTTTATAGTTTGCCATAAATATTATAATAATTAATATCTTTTAATTTAATTCTCAATTGTTTTGTTTTGTATTATAAGTCATAACTTTTAAAAAAAAAACATTGAAAAAATAATTCATACAAAATTGAAAACCATATTTTGAATAAAAAAAATTAAATATAATATATATATATATATATATATATATATATACAAAAAAAAAATGAAAATAGAGAAGAGAGAGAGAGAATGAGTTATTTTTCATTAAAGAATGGTTTATTTAAAAAATTTTAGATTTATATATATAAGTTTTTATACCGTAATCAAATGCATTATAACTATAAGAAAAGGAGGATAAAAGAAAAAGAATAAAAAAACTAATATATGAACTGATAAAAAATTTAAAATTAATTTATATACTATAAATATAAATACAAAACAACCAACCTAGTCGTGATAACATTTTTCTCCGCCAACTAGAGTCCAACAAAAAAAACCAAAATTGTTTTTCCCTTTAAGAGTGCAATAAGGGAGATTGCATCTCTGATAAAATCAAAGATCTTATCTTGGTTTTACAATAAAAAAAATGATGAGTTGCTTACTGACGAAAAACGATCATAGTTAAAAAGAACATTTAACAGAACAATTTTGAAAAAATCCATTCTTCAAAGAAAATAATGAAAAAAATAATTTTCCATCAAGATAATAATAAATATCAAAAATTTAAAATTTGGAAGACATTCAAATGATAATTTGAATAAAAATGAATAAATTAAATTTCATTTATAGAAAAAAATTTCGTTAGATTTTTTCATATTTAATATAGTATATAAAAAAATATCTTCATAATGAATTTACGATTAAAAATATTTTAGAAATAAATATTTTTTAAATCTAACAAATTCACATAAGTTATCTCCCTTGCATAGAGGTAAAAGATATTTTGAATTTACACAATACATCCAGATATATGCAACATCCAGATATATACAAAAAATGATTTCAAATGAGAATGAAAGTACTTGGGAAAGTAAAAATTATTTGAAAGTATATTTTGCAGTTTTTCTTATTCAATTTTTTAAATCAAGAAAAGCAATGGAAAAAAGATTCTCTTTATAATAATGTATTTTTAATGTCGTTGTAAATTATTTAACGAAATTCAAATAGTTATAAATATATACAAAAACGTAACATAATTTTAAAATTTAAAATTCAAACTCAGCGTTGCGACCGCACGTTCCAAAACAATAACATATTTCTCATAGCATTTTTTCGGATTACATCTCTATTTTCGTTGTCCTCTTATTACCGAGAAGTAAAAACAAGAACAAAATCTATTTCCATACCTGATGATGTCTGTAGGAACAGACGAAAGCTTGTAAAAAATTAAAAAAACCTTATGCAACTGGAATTTATAAACAGGGATCATATCATTCATATACAGGTTCGGGGTTGGTGTATCATATTTATATTGTTTGCGACGATGTATTCTCGCCATTTAAATCATTAACCTCTCTAATTGTTTTATTGTATGAATGATATATGAAATATATATATATATATATATATATATATATATATATATATATATATATATATATATAGATATATTAGTGGAAAATATACATACATATGCAAAATATATATGAAAAAATTCCCATACATGTATATTTTTCAAAAAAAAAAAAAATTTTCCAAGAGGAAGGATCCAGGTAGAACTCAATGTCTAGGACAGAGTAAGGATATAATAAAATTTTAAACACTAATATATATATATATATATAAGATATATAAATAGTTTATTTCACTTTTATTATATATAAATATTATAAAATTATTACTTTTATTTTTTCACATTTTGTATGGAATCTTCAAAGTTTATATATATATATATATATATATATATATATATATATATATATATATATATATATATATATAGTTAATATATAAAAGGTAGAAACAGGATATAGAAAAACATAGAACATACAATAAAGCCGCAAAATTTTTATATACATTTATCTCTGTCTCTCTGTATATCTCTAAAATATATATATATATATATATATATATATATATATATATATATGTGTGAAAAATGATTGTATTTGTTTGTGTATTTGTTATCCATTAGCTGAATGATGATTATTGATATTTTCAAAACCTTTTTTATATGATGCCATGAAAAGTCTGACAATATAAATCTGTCATATAAAAGAAGCAATGAAACCAAAGAGACTGAGAATTTAATGATTGTTTTATTGCATTTGTTACATCTGCCAAAAAGATTGAATATTTTCCATAAAGATTATCGTCTTTATTTCCTTCATGCTTGGGATTCTAAAAGAGTGAATATGGAATCCATTATTGTCGATTCGTTAATGCAAACACTGAAAAAAAAAAATCCAAATATTTAAATTACGAATTTGAAACGTTGCCATTTTTTGGCATATCTTTGGCGGTAACCTACGATTATCGTTAAAAAATAACCAGGTAAAAAAAATTATTTATAAATTGATATGGTTAATCATTGGAGATTAAAAAAAAAATTCAAATCTTCAATGAAATATAAGAAAAGACGGATTCTGCTTGGGATTACTTTTTTTTCTTTTATTTTTTATTGGATTTGAATAGGTTGGTGAGGTTTCGAATAATTTCGAAATTTAAATGAAAAAAAATTCTATTCAATAAAAAGATGGAAAATCCAAAATACTTCCAATGGTTAAAAAGAAGAAAAGAAATAATGAAATCAGTTACACTGAATGCCAGCAAGATTATAAAACTAAAAACATAAAAAGGCATAGTTTAGCTACTGGATTTAAATCAGTTCAATTATTAATGGCCTTTATTTTCTTCAAACGCTTTTATTCAATATATATATAGCATGAATTGAAACATGGATTTTTTTAATAATATATATTTTTAATGGATCGGCCGTTTCTCTTGCAAAGGTGGTGGCTAGGTTCGATTCCTGCTGGAGCGTGAATTTCCTTTAATAGAGAAGCGGGAGACATGATGAAATACTGTTTAAAATAAAAGCAGCGTCAACTGAAATTCGAGTATCCAATAAAAATAACTTTTAAAATAATAGAAATATTTCGGATTAAAAGATAAAATCAATCCATTAATTCTTTAGAAATTGTTTTGTTTACGTTTCAAATAAAAACCGGATCAGAAACCGGGCAATTATGACTTTCGACATAATCTGAACGAGTAAATGTCTTAATGGACAAAAGAATGAATTCGGTTACGATGATATTGTAAAATCCCGAAAAATATTAAAGACATTGGATGAAACAGCAGTTACTCCTTTAAAGGAGGATGCAGGTTCGAATTCTGCCAGCGGGCGCATTTTCTATAATAATTTGTCTCCAGTGTTGTTGTGCCATAGTACCTATTCTTTGGTAATGGATTCTCCATAGATAATAAGGTGAAAAGCTTTGGAAAGTCTGCAGAACGGTGTTGAGATTCGAACATTTGAAGTACCAACCATCTTTTGAAAGATTTGCTGCGTCATTGACTATTGTATTCCAAGTTCCTAATATTTTTGTATTTTTTTAATTAGAAATACAAGCCTCCACTGTGAAAAAATACTCCACAACAAATAAAGGCTGGTAGACGTAATAAAATACTGTTTAAAATAAATAAAACGTTTAATCAAATATGGTTACTACTTAAAGTTATATATATATATATATATATATATATATATATATATATATATATATATATATATATATATAATAACAATATTTTTTTTTAAACATCTTTCGTTAAATATGACTAAGAAAAATTTTATTAATTTTTTATTTCTTTCTTCCAGCGTACTTACATGTTTACGCTTGGTCAGAATGAGAGAGTACAAAAATTCTCCATTGTCCCAAGCACTTTCGGTCACTTCTTTAGCCATTTTCAATGGGGTTGATTTTCGGAATAAACGCTCCTTCTCGAATTTAAAAAGAATAACACATCTCACACAGTTAAAACATGAAAATAACCTAATAACACCGAAAACAACACCCCCTTGAAAATGGCTAAGTAAGTGGCCGAAAGCGCTTGGGTTAAATGACGATATGAAAATTTTAAACACATTCAACTATTCCCACCAACTTTAAAATGTAAGACATTGGAAAAAGAAGAAAAACAGTTGTATGACCGAATTTTTTTACAGGGACATTTTGAATGACCATCTCAATCCACATGTCTCAGCAGGTATTTCTTCGTGTGTAGTATGTCTTGAGGAAACTAAACCCGTCGGATCCCATCCTTTGCCAACTAAGATAACAGGATAATGAAATGTCTTACTTTGGTCACCAAAATTTTTAAATTGACTCATCGGAGGAACCCCTTTAACCCTGGCCGTTACTTTTGCATGCAAGAGATTTTCTCTGGTCCAAATGTCATCATCATTCTGGTCTTAAAGTTTAATTAATTCAGTGTTGAAAAAACTGATTTAACCCGGAAAAGTCGGAAGTTTTTGTAATTACTGTTAAAATTATTGAAATTCTAGTCACTAGTAAAAAAATCTCAGGACAATGAATACATAGAGTTGACCGCATAATTCGTTGCCAGAGGTGATGAATTAAGATTTATTTTTGTTTGATGTTTGACTGGTGGATGTTGGCGTAAACGGATCGTTGTCAAATATAACAATTATTATTATTATTACAAGAAGAACTGTTTCAATAAATGTAGTACGTAATAAAATAAATAATATACATATTAAATAAATATAGTTTTTATATATATATATATATATATATATATATTTTTTATCCTTTTTATTGAATTTTTGTTAAAACAACTCATTTAAAAATTTTTAGATCAGTGATTCTTTCCCGAAGTGTTTGGCACACTAATGTGCCTAAAAATCCTCTTAAAAAATGCGACCTTGAAAATTATTTAAAGCATTTATATCTATATATATATATATATATATATATATATATGTGTGTGTGTGTGTGTGTGTGTATGTGTGTGTCTGTTTGATGTGTGTGGAATATTTTAATAAAAGAATCATTTAAATTGAATAAGAACGAACGTCTATTTATTTGCATCCAGGAAAACCAACATTGGAAAACAAGTTTTCAATAAATAAATTTGCATCGAGAAATTTTAGAGGGTGTGATAATATACGGATAAACGATATACAGAATATTTAATTTAATGTTTATGGTTATATTTTGTTATTTGTTTTTGCTTCAAAAAAAGTTCAGGCATAAATAAATAAGTCTCGGTGATTCTTACCAAATATATTAATAAGTTAGCAAATAGAATGTGGCAAATATAAGCGCGCTACTAAATGGCACTTGTGTTTGAAGTCTAACGATGAATAACAGTTTGCCTAAATAATTAAGTAATAAACAAAGGATCAAACATTAAACAGAAAAAATCCAAATTCAGCTATATGACAAGGCACAGACATTTTTTGATCCTAGATACACACATAGATTTAGATAAACACATATATATATATATATATATATATATAAATATATATATATATATATATATATTATAAAATGGACAAAAAGAATAATTATTTAAAGACATTTTTGTTTATACATTTTTTTATAGAATACAAATATTTAAGTAAATGGCATTTTTTTTATAATAAAAGTATTAAACAACATTTACCGGCCTGAATTTTCGAATATTTTCTGTAAAAATTTCTCGGACCTTCAGGTCGGTAAATGTTGTTTAATACTGTTTATTATCAACAGAGCATTTACTTAAATATTTGTATCTGTAAAAAGAATGTATAAACATAAAAATGTCTTAAAATAATTGTCGGACTTTGTCCATTTTATAATGTGTGACGTCATTTGTTTACATTTGATACGCCATGAGCAGATATGAATGTACGTGAGAGATTCATAGAAGATTGAAGTTCAAATACAGTAAATCCGAACTTGCTAACCGAACACTCCTCTGTGGCCAAATCGGTTAAAGGCACGTCAGGCTAAATGACGGTTCCGTATATACAGAATCGTTCGATTTCCTGTCGGAGGACGAATATTTTCTATGAAAATATTCGGACATTCAGGCTGGTAAATGTTGTTTAATACTGTTTATTATAAACAGAGCATTTACTTAAATATTTGTATCTATAATAAGAATGTATAAACATAAAAATGTCTTAATATATATACATATATATATATATAATGCGCCATTGACAAGCATATATAAATATTCAAAACACAACACACATGGCTTGAAGATTGCGTATACGCATGAAACAGGCTGTTTCCAGTGCCAGATTTACTTATAGGGTTAGCAGGCTGAAGCCTAAGGTCTCAAAATCTAGCGGACCTCCAGCGAAGGTGTATAACATTTTGACACTGCTATAGGCCTTTCTTCCACACGCTGTCATAACGCAATTCGTCTAAATAAACCTTCAGTAATTTTAAACAGCCATCATCATACTCAGAGTAATCAAAATTATTTAATTTACAACTCTTCCATTTCCTCTACACATGGGAATGTGGGATTTGGAGTGACCTCACGAGTGCAGTAGGGCCTCTCTTCATCTAAATCCCGCCTTGAGTGTCGCCTCTGTATTATCTGTTATTGAGCACTTCAACCTATAAATATAGCATATTTTAAAACTATTTTTTATAATATATATATATATATATATATATATATATATATATATATATATATATATGGGGAAGAGATACAAGTGATGACCTATAAGTAATGCCACTGATTTATTCCAGAAACTACATGAAATAGAGGAGGAACAATAAGATCGTTGGATTGATTCAACTTTCAGTTTCAATACAAGATCCATACGTTGCATAGCTCCCTCATGCTGGGAGACCTTGGTCATTACGCCGATTAATATAATGTTGTATAGCCCCTTGTTGGGTGATGGACTGGAGCGACGGCGTCGACTCACTCATATGTTGTATTCTCTCGCGGCCCGCAATCGCTAGTCGTCTTGGATTCAGAGACAAAAGAACTTCAGCAAAGATAATTTGAAATTATCCAGTTTATTAACGTCGGCCTATACATCTTCTCTTTATCCAGTGGGGTCGTTCTCTAACCCCACTGGCGAGCATTTCCAGATACAAAGTCAAAACGTTTACATTGCTTGACGGTTTAGTCTCGCATCCCTAAAAACCTTTCTATATCTCTATCGTTCCCACGCTTCGTCAGCCAATCAAAATCGACTTCCTTATTTTGTCTTATATCTGATCCCTAAAGTCAACCTGAGGAACACAGAACAGAGATACACTTCCAGCAAAAAATAATAGCCCACTAAACTATTATTTAAGACATAGCGTACCTTAAAACTATATTTTATCACACACACATACACACACATACACACAATCTATATATAAATATATATATATATATATATATATATATATATATATATATATATATATATATATAATGAGATAAGGGGAATGTTGTCATTGATTCACATCTAAGCTACGCTTAGAAAATCACTGTGTTCTTTGTAATTACTGAAACCAATACAAATTAACAGTTTAAAAACTGCATATATGAATAAATATTATTGAATACATACTTTTCTTAATATTTATATATAAACTTTGTAACGAAATATATATGTAACAAAAAAAGTATGTGTAAATTTTATTCATGTCTTGTTGCTCACAAATATCTGAACGCTATTGTATTAAAGCATTTTACATTAGCCAAAGTGACCACCCCTGCCATATATGAGGGCTGTCAACTCTTTAATCGAGTATGACTATTTCTTACAAATTAACATATAAGCTAAAACAACCATTGCACTGAAATTATGCGCTGTAACACTAATTTTATACTAAATCATGCATGTGCTTAAGAAATTTGATAAAAACTGTACATAAAATAAACTATTATAGAAACTGAAATATTAGGCTACAAAATTAAAAGTAAATACGAATTATTCTTATGAATTCTTATGTTATAGAGTAATCAAAATAAAAGAAACCAAAGAAATATATTCAGCCGATCTTAAAATCGTGGGACATGCAAGCCTCAAATGTGATAGAAAATATCTTCTTTTGATTACTCATAATATATATTTTGATATTGTAACGTTTCACGTCTTGTTAAGCAGACTTTATTTCTAAATGATTATTAACTGGACAGAATAAAATTAAGCAAAAGAAATTACTTACGTGTAATTAGTTGGAAAAGTTATGGATTATTTTTTATGGCTTATCAGGTTGTTTAAAATCAGAAAATACCTTTTTTTACCTTGTATGAAATATTGTTCGTGATAATTATTATTAATTATTTACTGATACATGTCCTACTAATTAATTTATAGTTCGAGCGAGGATAGACGGATTCCTACCTTTCCCAAGGAAATTTATTCGTAATTAGATCTAATGAACGCGATTGAAATTGAAACTCGCCTGTCTGATTTCCATTTCTGACCCATTATCCATTAAGACACGTGCAAATTCAAGCTTACAGCATTTGATATTCCCAAACGCTCTCCCATCTACGTACTACGTTGCTTAACTTCAGTTATCGTACGAGAATCCGTGCTTTAATCTGATATGACAGTAAGCGCCCGTTGGCGATCTTTATGCATAACTACTCCTATATCTTGTGAGATTAACTTGAGCGAGGTAGAGTCGACTAGAAATGTGACATACGAAAAGGGAATTATCATCAATCGACAGTCGATTTTTTACAGCTCTTTTCGCCTTTGACCCCTCGTAAATAACTTTCCTCTATTTTAATCGATCTGAAGCATCCATCTCCCTATTTTCCTCATTGATTTTAAAAGATTTGAGTGACTTGACTATTGCATCCATAAAATATGGTTTTGATCGATTTGGCCATATGTATGTCGTGCTGGGAAAGTAATGTGGTAATGTTCGGTAGCCAGGGCCTTATCAGCCTCTGACTTGCCTCCTCCAAATATTTACCGTCTGTAGTATTTTTAGGAGGCACAGTGGAGTAATGGATAGCGGCTCGGATTGAGGAATCGGAGAGCCGAGTTCGAATTCCAGACTAATTCTTACTTGTTAATACCCTTGGGAAAGGTATGAATACTCTTCTTCTCTGCCCCCAGCTATGGGTAAAAAGCAGAACAGACCGGCCTTGGATGGCAACTGGTCTACCGCAGAAAAATGGCAACCTACCGCGGGAAAAAAAATCTGCCTCGTCAGTCATATATCGAAAGATACATGATCGCCTAAGCGTGTATCACGCAGGCCGCAGAGCTGAGTATTTTTATAGGGTTTTATTTTAGCAGAATACAACAATGAAAGAAAGGAGGTATTGTAAATTTTAAATGTCCTAACCATTTTGGTGGTTTTGATAAATTAAGGATAAATTTTAAATTTATTTTGGAAACAAAAAAAAACAAAAGATTTTTTTCAGCTACGTCCATGTCAACCTATTATCAGATGTAGAAAGGAGAAGTATCCTGTTTGTAACTTTAAGGGACGATATTGAAGGCATTGATAAGAGAAAAGAAATAAATATTATTTAAACATTTTAGGACTTCCGGCTATATCAGGTTAAAACACTGATTCCCTTGCTATCAACGAAGTTAATCAACGTCGAGCTTGGTCAGTCCCTAGATGGGTAACCGTGTAGGGATAGAAGTTGCTGTAAGCTTGAATGTGCGGGTGACATCATGAGTTATTCATTAAACCACCATCTGAGAATATATAAGCAATGAAGAAGTTTAAGAGAATATGGAAACGAAAAGGACCTTTACGCGTAACATCAGAAAGAGACAGTTGAAAATAATACTAAGGACAGACGGCATGGAAAATTTGATACAAGAAATTTAAAAGACAAGAGCACCAGGAAATTATCGCATAACCTACTTAACGAGTTTAAGTGAATGGATGGCAGTACAGGGTTAAGGAGAAATAGCAAAAAGGAAATAATTACGAAGAGCTAAAAAGGACAGGAAATTGTGGAGAGCCATGATCGCCAACATTTCTGGAGGGATGCCACACATAGAAAAAGAAGAAGGAGAAGATAACATATGGAAGAAAATCGGGCAGTGTGTAGGTGGGGTTCAGTGGAGCGAGCAATAACCAAACAGTACTAAATAAGAAACAGACGAGGACGTTCCCTTTCAAATCATGGGACCCGGTTTGGTGCTCCTGTTATATATTTAGAGATGGTTGATAAAATCCAAAGAGGAATCTGCAATGTTATTGGTTCTGAGCTGCCATTTTGACTTCAGTCACTTTCCCACCACCCTAACGTAGCTTCTCTGTGCTCTTTCTATGAATGCTTTCATGGTAATTATTCTGATTAAATTTCCACTATGGTACCTAGAACATTATGAATTTAATCGTAATACTAGAGTAGCCGCAAGGTCTCAGTGTACCATGGACGATTGGTCAGGGAGGTGACTTTCTCATGTTTCTTTCTCGGAAGACGAGCCTACCGCGACGCATTTTAGAAAGCATAGCATAGTATTTATGTTTTTTGAAGTATTTTATAGCAATACCTTTTCTGTTAGCTTTGTGCCGCACGGTCGTTGTGTTTGGAGTAAAGTAATACCATCCTCAACCGCTATTGGTTTTAGCAAATACCTTTTTTTGCATAGGGTAGGCTATAGTGTTGGCATTGCTTCAAATGAAATTCTCCACTACCCCAACATTCCTATTTTTAAATTCACCGGGTGATAAGGTAAAGCAGCCAGATATTAAATGATCAATAGTCTCTTCAGAATGTGGAAAGAAACATTTTGGATCGACTCCATTTCTAAAAATAAGTCCCTGTTAAGATCTTGTTAGCAGGTTTTGATCTTGAGCTGTTCAGATAAACACTTCTATTTCTGGTTTCAACCCAGAAGATTTCAACTACTGCTACTACAACTACTTGCTATCATTCTTATTGAGTGAGGGAACATCACACGAAAAATATCAGACTGAGGTAAATAATTTATATGTAGGACAATAAGCGTATACCAGGCACATGCATCACAGCCAAATATATAAGATATGATGAGAGTTTTTTTTTTAAATAAATGCAGTGCCTAATCTTGCAGGTGTGGCTTAATTAATGAATACCTTAAGACCAGGTAACGATCTTTGAGGATGTTCCTAAGTATCTGCATGTGACTCCCAAATCACCCGACAGATATCTATCAAACATAGAACAAAACAATATTTTGGGCTCCATTCTGTTGTTCCTAATTTTCATAAATGACCTTAATGACGACATCTGTCTTCAACTCGGTATGCATGCTGATGATACAACAATTGGCTCCTGTTTTAACAGTAATCCTGATCAGATTGACATGGTTAAATTGGCAGCTGAGCTAAAAAATTGACCTACAATATGTTGTTAACTAGGGCAACGAATGGCTTGTTAATTTTAACGCCATCAAAACGAAACTGCTATCAATGATCTAAGAGACTCTTTTCTACCTTTTATCAGTATGACTGATGCTAACCTCCATGGCAGTGACTAGTTACACATTCTCTGGCTAACATTTACCGCTGACATTAAGTGGGAATATTATATTGAATCAATTGCTAGATCTACTACTAGGAAAGTTGGTTCATGTGTTATCTTTGTAACACGTGCAGTGATGACACGGCATCGTTTAACGAAGGGATTCTTACGCTGAAGCAAACGGCCTGGTGGAGATCACCCATATGGAATCAACGGACACTTGTCCGTGACAAAGGCGAACCTTCAAGTTGGAGGACATCGGGTATGGTTTGACCTACAGAGGGATGAGTTCCACTAGGTCTACATGCTCAAGCCACACTACTTACTACACACTTTCAACACAGAATCTATCCGACATATTTATAAGTCTACCATTCATCCTTGCTTTGAATATTACAACCGCATCTGGTTTACTGCTCCTGCTGGGTATTGAGAAATTCTTGATAAAATCCACAGAAGAATCTGAAATGTTATTGGTTCTCAGTTGGCATCTCGGCTTCAGTCACTTTCTCACCACCGTAATGTAGCTTCTATGAGCCTTTTCTATAAATACTTTCATGGTAATTGTTCTGATAAACTTCCTCTTTGCTTTCTAGAATGTATAAATTTAAGCACAGGACTAGATTGTCGGCAAGGTTGCATCTTTTTACATTTGAAATGGTTAGATGTAACCGTAAGTTCTATGCTGACAGTTTCTTCTCTCACACTTCTCGCTTATGGAACTCTCTTCCGGCTTCTTTCTTCCCAGTCAACTTTGATCTTCTAAAATTTAATGTAATGTCAATTGTTATCTTCTGTCTTCTTAAGTCCCATTCCTTCATTGTTGTTTTTTTCGCGTATTTTCTAACACTCAGTAACCCCTTGCGTCTTAGTGGCTTTATTGCCTTGTTTGAGGTGAAATTTCTTGGGCGTTTTCTTGTTATAGAGATCAACAGATGATTTAGCTAACTACACTGCCAAAGGTAATCGAGATTTGTTTACGAGTAGTCGCTTTACGGCAGACTCTTCATTTTTTATAGAATCTACTCTACGGAATGTACTTTTTTTCACCCTACATGGCCGATCATCGCTCTCCAAAATTTGTAGCTTTTAGTAAATTTAGTTCTTTTGCTATCTCTCCTAATCCCTGTTCAGCCAAATATCTACACAAGCTTTTGTTAATGTTGAAACTTGACTAATGCATGGAATAATAATACAACACAAAATGTACTTATAACAAAATGTATTGAAACAAGAAAGTGTACACAATATTTACATATAGTCTTTTGTATATTCCTGGGAAGACCGTTTTTGGAGAATGTGTTGATTTAGTCGCAGTCGGGCAGAGTCTCTGGATTGAATCTCTTGATTTCTCTCTCGTCTTCCCGGTACCAACCATATTTATATGGTCGGTACTCCACTATGCAAATTAGGTGGATCCTACCACAACAAGTTAATGCAATATTGAGAAAATAAAATCCCATCTGACCCTTTAAAAAATGATCGGAAAAACATTCTTTTGGGTGTCTGTCCAGATGGTGAAAGTGGTTTTGGAAGAAGCTGTTTTTTCAAAGAACTTAACTTCTAAACCGGGGAAATCGGAGGGATTGAGGATGTTTTTGCTACAATTTAGGTAAAATTTGTTGGGATTTGCATGTGATCATTTCAGAATTTGAATGAACAAAATTCATGAAAGTAGCGATAGAGAAGCGAGAGGGTTGCCACATCCAGCCTGTAAGAGAGAGGTTGGAGAGTGAAGAATAATTCATCAGATTTTTAAAAGAAAAAAGATTGAAATTTTGAAAAGTGCGACATTGGGTTCAGAGTTTTTTTCTCATTATGTGCCCTAGAAATTCCAGCTGGCTCTGATGCTAAGTATAAGAGTCCTTTTTGTCGCCATTTTCTCTAAAATGTTGTCATTGCTCACATGTTCAATCCATGGTATTCTCAGCATCCTTCTGTAGAACCACATCTCTATTGCCCTATTTTATGAAGTCTCATCTTCATCTGTGAGTTCAGCATTCACTACCATATAGGAAAACCGATATTGCATAAAAAGTACTCGATTTTTTTTTTTCTAAATGTTTATGTGTTTGGATTTTCCTGTTTCTTAATACTTTGCTTAGCTTTTGAAATGCATATTTTTTTTTCCCAATCATAAACTTTGATTTCAAGAAAACAAAAATTTTCCGTTCTTAAAACACTCCCATAGATTAAAAATAAAAGTTCTTTAAATTTTTGAAGATTGCTTGATTTTGTTTGATCTAGGAATTTGATACTTCAATGATGTTGGACTGTCACTTTTGTTAACAATTCTGCATTCTGTCTTCTTATTTATTGATGTTCAGTGCTTTCTTTTAATTTTTAAGAATTTATGACTACCTCGGAAATTTTTTTAAACAAAAAAAATTTTCCTTTCTTTTTCAAGCTATCAAAACGATTTAATCTGTTTATAGCTAATAAAGTTAAGATGAAAAATCAAAGAAATTAATCCTGGTAGGAATTCTAATTCTCTCAGAATCACCTCATTGTATGAATTATAAGTTGAATAATTTATTATAGATATTATTTATATTCTTTCTAATTTTGCTTATACTGGACAATGAAATTAAATGATATCTGTCCTTCTATATGACAATGAATGCTGGACATTCTCGTCAAAGATGAGGAAGAGACTTGACGCATTCTTCAAATGTAATCATTTTCCCAAAAATTATTTAAAAAAGATTTTTAATTTCTTAATCTCAGGAGTATTTGATAGATGAATTTTAATGGCACATGATTAGGAATAATGACTTGACATTTTTTATTTGATACCCACAGGACAGATTGAAGAAAAGAGGATTTTAATAACTTTTAATTTAACCTTGTTTAATAATATTAAAGTAAATGGATGTCAGAATTCTTTAGGAGAAATAACAAAAGGCAAAATTTATTAAGAAATTTAATTTAAGAAAAATTAAGAAAGCCATGATGATAATTTTGGATGGACACAATTTACATAAAAGGAAGATATTTATTTTTTTCATTTATAAAATTAAAATTTTGCTCATATTATGTTTTTTATTCTTTCGTTGTTCCAACAATTCTTTCTGGTGTACTTTATCGAACGGTTTTGCATTATCTATAAAACAAATTATAATTCATTTTCGCAATAAAATTGTTAAACTTGCAAAAACCAGACAAAGTTGTTTATGATTTTTTTTTTTGAACAGAATGCATTCATTAAACTTCATATATTAGTATTGGAATATTAAAAGCCGAAAAGAGAGAAATTAACAAGAATTAGGATCGAAGATTAGTTTTGTAATTTATGACTACATTCACTTGAAACCCATCTGCAGCCTTACTAAACGACTTTCAACACATTCCAATAAAATAAACTTAATCAATTCGACATTTATGAGTTTTAAACCTTACTGAATAATTTTCAGCTCAAATATAAAAATAAATATGTTTTTTTTTTATCCTATGGAATTAATAGCAAAAAGCTGCCAAAAATTTTTGCATAATTTTCATAAACTATTATAGAAACTTGTTTATTCTATACAGCATATTTTATTTACATTTTTGACAGACAGAGATCAGATATTTTTACAAGCCAAATTTGTGTGTGTGTATGTGTGTGTGTAATATTCATGATTAAATCAAACTTGTTCAATTTTTTAACAATGTCAATCAGGAAAAAATTTTTAACGATTTTCTGTAAATAAAAAACCATTGTACCCAATTTCAGTAAATAAATGTCGTATGTAATACATATATTTCAAAATATATTTATATTAAATCTCGTCTTGGAGAAAAGATTTTTGAAAAATCAATTTGACCAATCGTCCAAAAATTCAAATCAACCTAAAATTAATTCTTTTAGATAAGTGAATTACGATTAAATGCAATTTTATTCTAAAATTTTATTAGTGGAATTTTAATCATAATAATTACCAATGAAAGTAAAATATTTAAATAAATAGAAGCTACATTAAAATGGAAATCTGTAGATTGAAGTCTAAATGCCTTTGGTCAGAACCAATAACTATTTGGTGATTCCTTTTTAAGATTTTTATCAACCATCTCTGTTTATATAAGAGGACACCAAACCGGGTAATTAAAAACAAAATTTGATATTTTGTACTTTTTCAAGTTTTTAATCAGATCCAGAATGAAATAACCTAATTACTAAAAAAAAGCTTGAATAAAAGTTTTTAAGATCAAAGCCTTTCGTTCAAATTTGTGGATATAATGAAAACATCAATTTTCCCATAAACTTTAATACATCTTTAATGCAGGCGATGTCTACTTAAATATGGTGAAATATTTTTGAGCAGTAAATGAACATGACTGAATAAGAACAAGACTTGATATCCATAGTTGGGAACAAAAAAAAACTACCCCATTGATTAAATAAATTTTTTTTGAAATTCTCGGAAGGTTATATTTGAATATTGAAACATCTGATGAAGGCCGGTGATATGATTATTAACCGTCCATTTGATCCTTGGATGAAATAAAATTACCTTAACCAAAGGTGAAAACAAATATATATATATATATATATATATATATATATATATATAAAATATTTTTTAAAAATTAGAAACATAAATATAAAAATAAAATCACTAAAAATGAGCCATTTTGTATTTTTTTTTTCTTTATTTATATCTGTCAATTAAATGTGATGAAGTTGAAAAATAATTTAAATATTTAAAATTTCAAATTAATTAATTGATCCTTCTGATGGGGAAAAAGTTAAAAACCTAGAAAAAAAATCAAATTTCAAGTATAGGAAAATTCAAAAAAAATTGACAACAAAGTAAAGGTTATATTTTAGCTATTCAGAATTTTTTAAAATTAACAATATTTATGAAAAAAATTTATTCTCTTTGTTATTATTAAATTATATATATAAAATTTAAAATTAAATTTAAAAATAAAAAAATTATGGAATTTAAAATCAAATTTAATCTAAGATAATTTAAAATTATAAAATTAATGTGGGAAAAAAAAAAATAAATTTATTCAATTTATTTCTTCATAAAAATTACGTTAGAATAGACGCTAATGAATCGATTTGGGTCTCAAAATAAAAACAAATACATTTTATAAAATAATGTTAAAAATAAAATAAGAGAAAAACTTCGATTATAATACAGCAGAAAGACATATAAAAAAAAATATATATATATATATATATATATATATATATATATATATATATATATATATATATATATATATATTGAACAATAAAAAAATTAAAAATTAAAATCTTTAGACACACTGGGTTGTAGATTAATATTTTTTCGTTTTTTTTTTTTTATTATTATTCCATTTAGATTCCTCGACTAGTTTCGACCAAAATGGCCATCATCAGGAGAAGAAATATTTCTGCTTGCTGGTAGCAGTGAACTACAGAAATGAATGTCTTTTGATGGAGAAAATGAACTTTTTGTCTGTAGTTTTCATTTCATTTTTTTTTTTTTTTTATCTTTTTAACATGAATCTTTTAACATTCCTTGTGTTGGTCAAACAGTCTCTTTTAAGTTGTTATTTGAGATAAGAGCTGGATGGATACATTTTATCTGAATTCTCTGGTCAGTTTGACAGTTTTATTGGACCTGGTGAGGGGGATGTGTCTCTGTTTAGTGTTTGTGTGTTGTTATTTGGTTCTTTAGGGAGTGAGTGAGTATGATATGTGTAAGCGTGTGTATTGTTGTGGGTGTGTGTTATCATTTGGCTCATTAGGGAGTGAGTGAGTATGATGTGTGTAAGTGTGTGTATAATTCGTGTGGGTGTGTGTATAAGTGTGAGGCCTCCATTCCTCCGTAAGCATGTCTGTCTTGTGTGGGTGAGAAATGTGGGTAGGTTTTGATTTGTTGAGTTATATATTAGTACTATATATATTGTTAAATTTATGATTTAGCCCGGCTGGATATTGTGTTTTTAGACGTTGTATCCACTTATTTTCATGGGACTCTAAAATTTTCTAATGTTATCTGCTCTGAACTTTTCTATTCTCTCAATTATAGTGAATTTGGCATGGGTTTTGAAATCGTGTTTTTCTAGGCGGAAATGTTGTTCTACAGGTAATAATAATTTTCATGGGGAGTCGATTTAATTCGATTACGATAATTATTAATTCTGTAGTAAAAAAGGGCCATTCATTTTTAAATATACATATTGTTTCTGGCATAGTGTGCATTCTAGGAGGTAAATTATGTTATGACTTCTACAGTTAGAATCGTGGTAGATTTTGAAAGTAGATTTAGTGATTGAGCTAGTGAATGAATTCGTGTTTTTAATATGGTTGCAACATAAATTTTTTTTGTTGTTACATGGTTGGGAAAAAAATGTTGTTTTTGTTTCTTAGTTTATTACGGATTACTTTTTCCCCTGAAATGTGGTTACTACCTATGATATATTTTTAGGTTCTTAGGTCTACGATATGCAAGAAGGCCGGGTTCCTTAAAGTTTTTTTTAGGTCTGGTTTGAGATGTAGTATTTCCCAGCGACGTTTGATTATTTGGGATAGTGGAGGCAGAGTGGGATTGAAAGTGGTTAATAGAGGGATGCGGCTAGATTTATTTTTAATCTTGTACATTAGGGTGTCTTCTCTAGGTGTAAAAATTATTTATTTATTTGTTCCCTGATTAGGTGTTGTTTATAGCCACGTGTTGTGAATTGATGCTCCAATTTTCAATGTGTTTATTTAATTCTTCATTGTTGGAACATATCCTTCTGAGTCTAAGTGCTTGTGAATAGGGAAGGTTCTCTTTGAGGTGTTTAGGGTGGGAAGACTTAAAGTGTAGATAGTTGTGGGTGTCGGTGATTTTAGTGTGTGAAGTGTCGTTTTGTAGTTTTTTTTTTAATCTATGTAAATATATTTGTCTAAAAAATGTTACTGATGTTGTGGATTTTTCATAGTCAAACTTAAAAATGAATCATGCACTGTGTTTAGGGTCATAAGGAATTTTATAAGTTTGTCATCACTACCCGTGTATACAAAGAATATATCATATATATATCTTGCATAGAATACGCAGTCGCTACCAATGATTGGATAGATATATTTCCTCAAATTTTTCCATGAATATTGTAGCATATGATGGATATGCAATGGTGCCCATGGCACAACCTCTTATTTGAAGGTAGTGTGCTCCATTGAAGTTGAAAGTATTCAATGCAAATAACTTTAATGCTCCATGTTTTTTTTAATAATGATTTCATGTGGGTATCTATCAGTTGTTTTCTTCTTTTAGTAGTGCTTCCTGAAGGGCAGCCAGCATTTCGATGTTTTTAATGTTTGAATATAGTGACCTAACGTCCATAGTCACTAGAATAGCTAAAATATAAACTGTTATATATGTGATTATTTTTATGTTCAGTAGATATGTTTTATAATCTGATATAGGATTAACTTGTTTTTTTTCATTTTAAATAATGGTATATGTATTTAAAAAATTTTTGTTTGTGGCAGTTGAACGAAGAAATAACCGGCCTTCCTGATTGTTGTTTCTTTTGTGTATTTTAGGAAGGAGATATGAAGGATTCAATATAATTGTTTGGGTGTGTTTTTTGTGCATGTTTCCTTGTCGATTAGATTGTTATCGAAATGCAAAAATATTAAATAGAAATTTAATTAATTTTTTTGGTTTTGGAAGGGGATTTGTAGGTATATTTTTTGTAGGTTTCTTTTTCGGCAATGTTTATTTTTGGCCTTTTTAATGATGTATTTTTTGATTCCCCAAAAATCACAAAAAACCCCTTTGTCCTTTAAATGTTATGATTACGTCATCTCTATGTGTCAACATATATTTACATATTTTTCCATTCAGTAATATTGTCAATTTTAATCGTCTAAAACAATTATATTATTTTTTTTTTTTATTAATTTAAAAAATTTAGTTATATGAATATCTTATTATATAAATAATGTATTTATTAATTTGTATAAATAAATCCTTATTTTTTTAATGTCTCAAGTATAGAATATATATATATATATCATTAAATATATATATTAGTGGTTTTAAAATAATATATAAAATGAAGAAGATCAAATTAATTTAATTTAGAAAGTTTTTTTTAAATATTTTTTTATTTAAAACTATAGAAATATTTAAAATTTTTAATCCTTTTTTTTTTTTAATATCTTATAAAATGATTATTTAGAAAAAATTTATTGTTTATAAAAAATTTATAACTCAAATGTATGGGTCAAGTTTGAATGATTAAGCATAATAAAAAATTTAATTATACTAAATAAAAGAAAAAAAATTTAAAATATTAGGGATGCTATCTTGACACCCAGGTGTTTCTGGTCAAATTTAAAGATTTTAATTTTTTTTTAAAAGGTTTTTATTTTTGAAATCTTTATATGGGGAAAATCTAGGTTTGTACATAATGTCTTTGAAATTATGCAAATATAGAATCTGTCTAAATATGTTTAAATTTTATGTTTTTTTTAATAAGGTAAATTTAATTGGTTTGTTTTTTGTTGTTAAAAATATTAACGGTTATATATTTAATTATTGATAAATATCGGTGTTCTTATTGCAAAAGTTGTTGGTGTAACAATAAATGTTTTTTTCTATATATATTTCAATTTGGTCTGTTTTTATGTTTGCATTGGTTGTCAATTGTTGGCGGTGTTTTTATTGTTTTTTTTTTGGATATATATATTCACTTTTATTTCCATATTTTTTACTTCATAAAATTTTTTTGTTCGTCTGTCTGGAGGAAATTAAAAAATTTTCTTTTATTCAATATTTCGTTTTTTTTTTTTTTTTTTTTTTTGTTTAATTTACTGTTTGGTCTGTGTGAGCCAAACGAAGAAATTTTTGAAAAAAATATATATTAAACAATATTCCCATTTTTTTTTTTTATTATTTAAGCATTTAATTTACAGGAAATGAATAAATTCTTCATTATATTTTTTTGCAAAAAATATATGGTATTAATATATTTAAATCATGATTAGTATTCTAATTTACAATACCATTTTGAATATATAAATATATATATATATATAAGAATATATATATATATATATATATATATATATATATATATATAAAAATATATATATATATATATATATATATATATATATATATATGATTTATATAAATATGTAAAAAAAAATAATTCGATTTATTTTGGATATTTTTTAAATTTATATATATATGTATATTTTATTTTTTTGTGTTTTATTATATATATATATGTATATATACATGTCCAAATTATATATATGTATATGTATATATTATATATATATATATATATATATATATATATATATATATATATATATATATATTGATATGTTGTATGTTGTATATTATATATAAATGTGTTTATATGTATGTATGTATGTATATATATCTATATAAAATGTATATATATCTGTTATGGTGAATGTATGTAAAAATAATAGTTAGAATGGATAGATATTGGAAACATGTTTGTTGTTTAAAAATATATATATATATATATATATATATATATAATATAATATGTATATATTTATATTAAATAAATATAAATATGTATACATGTATATATGTGTGTAAAAATATTTATATATTATATAAATACAATATATATTTTATGTAAAAATGTATAGATATGAATGTTTAGATGTATGTATATATATATATATATATATATATATATATATATATGTATATGTATATGTAGATATATATATATATATATATATATATATATGTGTGTCTATATGTGTACACGCCTATATGTATGTATGTACGTGTATATTTTATTGTGTATGTGTGTATATGCATGTGTTTTTGAACATAAAATTATAGGTCCTTACTAGATTAGATAATCGTTATATTTATTTTTTATATGTTTATATTTGATTTGTAACCTGTAGTCGATATTAATTTTGTCAAATTTTCGTAATTACACAACAGCCCTTTCAGTAAATGCACTTCAGTTTTAGTTTTCCACACCCCATTTTCTCCCCACATTTTTTTTTCTTTTTTTTTCTCGTTCCATCTTCTTCTGATCTTTAAGATTAGATCGTCTATATTGTGCTTGTGTATGTCACCACAAAATGTATCCTTTCCGGTTACATCTTTAATGTATTAGACATCCGACAACATTCATATTTCTCTCACTTAAACCGTCTTCAACTCCCCTCTCTAAAACTTCTCTCTGATAAGTTTTAATCTCCCACCTTCTCTCGTCTGTTACCCCTCTCTATAGCTCTAACATTCGTCCCACACTCTCATATAAAACACTCTCTCTAAATTCTATTTTTATTTCCGGAGTTGTTTTTTCTGTTTTATTTTTTGAATTTGTAGGTCTGATGAATTGGATCGTATTTACGATTCCAATGGAATAAATTATGACCATGGAATATTAGTGTTTAAGCCTTTTTTATTATATCCTTATCTGTATGGACATATAGTTCTTTATGGATTCTATCCTCTTGAATTTTTTTTTTTATACAAAATATATATGTATATGTATGCATGTATGTATATATATATTTGCACATGTACGTGTATATTTACCAGTATGGGTGGTAGTAATGAATAATTTGAATAAATGAATAATTATGAAACTTTTTAGAAATAATTCTTTTTACGATGTTCCTTCTAATACTGGACTTCAGTTAAACGAAGAAGAAAAATTGGTCATTTCTAGTGACGCGCGTTCAAAAAAAAAAAAAAAAAAGAAACATTTGACAGATACCCATAGATACATTTTGGATTTCAATAGACAATCAATATCCCGCATTAGCTAAAAATGAATTTATCAATTTTATTAATGTGAATTGGGCTTCTTAAGCAAAAATAACATCATAAATAAGAAACGAGAAAGACTACATCCAACTGAAGAAGAAAAGAGGATCTGCTTATCGCACATTCAACCAAACATTGAAGAAATCGTGAAAAACACCAGGCAGTGGTTTCAAATAAATAAACTGCACAAATAGTTGAATAGAAATATTGAAATAAAGTAAGTTCATATTTGTGTGTGTATTTTGTAAAGCTATGGTTTTATTTCATAAAATTTATATGTATACCCTTTAAAAATTTTGCTAAGCGTGCTGTTATATTCTCGTTTGCGTTGTGTGCCGCTGCTTAAAAATTTGAGAAAGATGGCCGATGGCCGGTGGACACATCAAAAGAAACGTTGTGATAATAACAATAACGGTAAGGATAATAGTCTGTATGTAAATAACGTGTTTTAGGTGGTCAGTTTTTCGATCAGCCCTTATAAAAGAAGAACGTTGATAAATTTAAAACATTATAATGAATCCCGTCTGGGCGAATAAATTTTTGTATGACATTTTCAATAAGATCGAAAAACTATGGACCGGATATGTGAACAACGACGTCTTTTTAGAGAAAATTTAAACAAAAAGAACACTTATGCTTAATATCAGGGAGAGACAGTTGAAATTTCTAGGGCATATCATGAGGAAAGAGGGCTTAGAAAATTTAATGCTCACAGTACACATATGATACCCTCAGAAGGCAAGAGGGACAGTGGAAAACAACACATAACCTATCTAGTGAGCTTGAGTAAATGGATGGCGTATAAATGTTGAGGGGAGATAATAAAAAGACAAAATTTATAAAGAGCTACAAAGGACAGGAAATTATGGAGAGCCATGATCGCCTACATCCTGAAAGTCACGGTACATAGAACAAACGATCAGTTTTCCACTTGACGATTCTTGAATATCTGTTTATTTCAAGATAACTACCGTCTCTTTGAAAGCAAAATAATTTTTTTTTTATTTCCTAAAATTACGCAGTATAACTTAAATTGGCCTTCTATCCGTCTTTGGTATTTCGTTTTGGATTACTTTTGAAACGTTTGAATTCGTTTTTTGGGGTTTTTTTTTGTTTTGTTTTTTTTTTTTTCAATCGGTATCACTCAATGCAAGGCACTAAAACCACTGAGGCACAAGGTGTTACAGGGTGTGGAAGAATTAGGAACAGAAACATTAATAATGAGCGGGAAGAGGATACAGTAATCAGGAAGACAGTAGATAGCGATTGATAGTGCATGGAGCCAGAAGGGAGTTCCACAAGCAAGAAGTGCGAGAAAAGAAAGTGTTAGCATAGAATTTATGGCTACATCTAACCAACTTAAGTTTAAATTGATGAATTCTCGACGAGAGTTTAGTATCTGTCTATATTTCTGAGATGAGGTATTGGGTCTTGTCACTGGATCTAACCTTGAGGACACATGGCACAGTGGATAAAGGCGTTAGTTAGATCCAGTTACAGGGCCCAAAGAGTGAGTTCAATACCCGGTTAAGGCAGTGGAGAACTTTCAGAGGGAAATTAACAGGAGATAACTGATAACTGACATCCATTAAAAACATGGCACGTGGAACTAGAACAGTCTACCACAGTGAGCGAAATAAAGGGTTCGACATTCCAACCACCTGAAGATTTATTTAGCAATACAACGGCCGAAAAAGGTAATAAATATGGAGACAAAGATAAGGACGAGAGTCTAGTGCTGCGCTTAAATTCAAAAAGTCTAGTTACCATAGCGAAGAACGATATTTATTTCTCATTATTTAAAAATGTGACACAAGGCCAAAATGGGGAAAAAAGGCGATTTTCATCTGTCTTAACTTTAAACTTAGCTAGCCACAAGCACTGACCTAAATATACCACCATATTCCTAACACTAAAACAACGCATTCTTACTTACCTTTCTTACTACATCCGCCATAATACCTCAATGTCTCCATGAAAATCTTAATTAGTCACCATATGTACAATTTATTGTCTGTGGTGGGAGGGGGAATAAAATAACAATTTAAAAACAAACCCCAGTGCGACGTGCTCATCCGAACAATTACCATGAAAGTATTTATAGAAACGACACAGGGAAGCGACCTTATGGTTTTGGGAAAGTGATTGAAACCGATCCACCGTATCAGGAATTGCTGATTCTTCTTTGGATCTCATCAAAGAGCTCAAGGTAAATAGCAGGGGAAGCGAACCAGATTTGGCAGCAAAATATTCTAAGCATTTTATTAGTAATCTCGTTTTATTGCATAATAATAAAAATTTATTAACGATCTTGTTTGACAATGGTTGATTGAAAAGCTGACTGCTTAAGACGATTTGAATCATTCACTTTATCGATTTTAATTTCCAACATGGTTCTGCTTTTTATGTCTGTACTACCAAGAAATTGTTAAAATAAAATAAAAGATAAACTTGACAGCAATAAGCACAAAAAAAAAAACCGAATAATTTAGAATGAGTATTATATCGATTTCTATAATTCTATTTTAAATGTAAACAATTCAAATTATCTTGGAAGGAAAATATGGATCTACAATAATAAATTTGAATGACGCCTAATTGGAAAGGTAGCGCTCCGGTTAGACACGCTTAGTTAATGGCCATATTATATAAGAATGACCTGAATTTTAGGATAAATACCACTAAAAAAGGTGAGAAAAAATCCAGTCAAAAATGAATAATGAAAATACTACATCTAACAATTTTACATATATTAAGAATATTATGTCTACTACCATTCACTTATATGGTCGTATTTATAAAAACGATTTTTTTATAAATTTGAAACGAAAGAAAAATAAAAACGTTAATAAAATAATAATAATAATAACAACAACAACAACAACAATAATAAGCCCTAGGATTGGTTGGAAAAGACTCCAGTAGACTCATTGAAGGGATTCCTGGAAGTCCATGCCTCAAAGAAATACAAAAAATTGTTCTCAAATGTACAGCCCACACTTTACGAAGGGCTTTATCTATGTAAAATTTTTTTTTTTTTTTTTTGTTAGTGGAGTGTCATGATGCCATTTCTAACTTTAGAAATGGTGTAAAGAAAGAAAGAAAGGTGTAAACGCCAGAAATCAAAGGAAATAAAAAAAAAATAATAATGATTACAATATTTAAAATCGATGCCCTGTCATTTCTGATTAAGGAATCAAACAAAGCCTTTATTTGGGTCATGAGTTTTCGGATTTCTTAACTCTCTAAATTTTTGGAAATAAGTTTAATCGGTATAGCGCCATTTTTCATTATCTGCAGTTTCCCGGATGCATAGGGTTAATAATTTTGAAAATGTCTAATTGATAAAAGCGTAAAAAATTTTTTGTAAAATTAAATTCTCGATTAATGCGTATTTGGATAAAATCAGTTCTGTGTGGTCACGTGATCGTTATTAAATGACCTTCAGGATCTTTCCTTCTTGGTTAATATGTTGAGTTCCGGATTCATAAAAGTGTGGTGGCAGATGCGGGTGCTCAGTTGGTAAACATGACGGTTGTACTAACCACAGATACTGGTAGGGGAATGAAATGATATTGAAAATAATTACAAAGAGAAAATAATGAAAGAGAAATTTGTTTGTTTTTTATTTCTAATTAATTAAAGATATTTATTCACCTTTTAAAGATTTCCATTATTTACATCAGTCAAAAGACATTTTTCACCATTTAACGGTCAACCATCTTAACCGCTTGTTAGTTTCGTCGATACATCACATTTAGATGTCAGTCGTCTCAGCATGTGCCTAATGCTTAGCAAGCTAGTCCGGTTGACTACTAAGTGATGAGTTCGGTCCTCAACGGGTGCACTAAAATTAAATTACGCATATTAAATAATTGTTAAAGTTGGATCTTCATGGCCAAAAACAGTGTGTCAAAATTTATTGTATTAAAAAGCGATTATTTGAATCTTAATAAAATTTAAAATTATGAAAGTGAATTTATACATTTTCTTTCTTCTTGAGAAAACAAAAAATATTAAACACTGTTTATTTCATTATTTATTGGAATGGTTGGCAAAATATCAATGAAAATTTTATAAAATGATAAATAATAAGGATTTCGTTATAGTTCGTTCAAATATTTTTACAATTAATAAATATTTATAAATTTATGAATAAGAAATTGTTTTCATATTTATTTCTTTATAAATTGGTAAATGATAAATATTCTATTAGTTTTAATTGTATTAGTTTTTAGAATGTTGTAAATATAAAATTATTCGTGAAAATTATCAATCTAATAAAGAAATAGTTTAATATTTTTGTTGCAAATTTTCAAGAACAAAAAATGTGCGAATTCACTTTCATTGTATGTTTAGGTTTTATTACATTTCTAATTATCGCTTTTTAAATCAGTAAAGACTGCCGAGGAGTAAAGGTAGTTCTTTTTACTAATGTTCACCCGTACAATAAAGCAAAAGTCAATTTTAGCTTTTTTTTTTGTTTTATTTATTAAAAATAAAGTCAACTTTTTTGAAGTTCAGGACAGAAACCTGCTAACTCTAGACTTGAAATTGTTAAGATTTAATTAATGAATAACATATCAGTGTTCAGACTTTAGAAGGAACCAGGAACCTAATAAAAGGTAAACTCTTACTCCTGTGCAAAAGCTGTGGAGGAGTGTGAACTAGACGATAGGAAAACCCCTATAATTAAAATAATGGAATCAATGGAAAACCGTCTATTTGACGCTACGAATTTTTGTTTTTTGTTTTGTTTTTTTTTGGAGGTTTTTTTTTTCTTTCTTTTTTTTTTTTTTCGGGCACGAACGTCCAAGTTTGCTAAATAATTTATTCATTATTACGTTTATTACATTAATGTCCTCATCTTTGTTACTGTCACATCTTTTCAGCTGTTGAACCCTGCGTCCATTTTCAGACTTCTATCGACAAAATAATATTCAAAGGATTTTCCAATACATTTAACGTTTGTTCTTTTAAAACAAAAAAAATACAAATTACCTTTTAATACTGTTCAATTATTGCTAGATCTATTTCCACTGTGCCTCTGTTTGCAAAACTCAATTGGATTGAATTGTTTTTACTACACCAAATTAAGAAAAATGAAACAAATTTGATTTTTGACAGCAAAGGCTTCAAAAAACAACAGTTAAGAAAAAGATCTAATTAAATTAAAACAGGAAATCACTAACATTACAGCATATATTCAAGCGGCAATCAGGCTTTTTCAATAATCAAATTGAGAACTCTTCTAGGTTCAAATTTTGCGTTGATTTAGCGATTAACCCAGGTGCATTAATGCTTACTGAAAGGTAACCACGAGAACATCAAGTTTATAAAAGATATAATTTATAAACTATTAAAATATTAAAAAAAACTCTTAACAAAAATTTAAAGAACATCAAGCATGGCTTCGATATAAATCAAGTCTTTGTCTTCTATCCTGAGGTTCAACAACTATTCGTCCCTTTGATTCACAACTGTTTAACTATTCATCTCAAGGTCTAAGAAAAAAAATAACTATTCATCCTTTGACACACAATCAACCATTTAATTATTCAATATAAAGGAAACAAAACTTTACTATTTGAGACAGCCCAGAACTATTTAACTATTCATCCTGAGGAGCCGAACTGTTTAACTAGTCATCCTGAGGACCAAAAAATGTTTGACTATTCACCCCTGGGTACCAAGAAATGTTTAACTAGTCATCTCGATGACCCAGATCTATTAGCTATTCATTCTGAGGTTCCACACTATATAACTATTCATAAAATGGCTAGAAAAAATTGTTTTTAAAATTTATTGGATTGGGGACCAAGAAATGCTTAACTAGTCATTTCGATGAAGTTCAAATTTAATGAAAGATATCGACTTAAAAAGAAATGGCTATAAGAGAAGTCTAATGCCTATTAACAAGGAATGAGAAATTCTTGTGTCATCTTCGAATTCGAGTTGGATTCGTTATATTCTCTTAATGGCAAAGAACCTTAGAAAAGTTTGAATATATCTTCAACCAGATAAGGAATAAATAGTAAATCTTGTATCTGGAAAATAAAATTTTATTAAAAAAATCGTTACTAACAAAAGAAAAAATTTCTTGAAATCAAAAATTAAAAAGTTTCTTTTTAAATAATACACAATCTAAATTTGGTAACTCATAAAAAAAAACAACTCAGTCTTTTTTTTGTTTTTCGTTTGCATTTAGTTAAATAATTTTTCAGCTTTCAATGATTTGGAAAAAATTAAGAAAAAATCTAACCTTAGTGCTCACGTAAATTTAAAATGATAGAAATGATTTCATAAAAAAAAGTATATTTTATTTTTTTGATGAATTCAAGTGCCTCTAAGTTTTTTTGGCATCACTTTTGAATTCGTGAATTGTTGGTGATTCATTGAGGTTATTTGATTTTGCGAGACAAAAATAAAAAGGCCCCGACTCGATTCACAACACTGGAGAAAATTTTTTCTGTTTTTTTCTTAAAAATTTGCAGAAAGGATCTTTTTTTTTCTTTTTTTCAAATTTTCTTTCTTTTTTTAAATTTTATTTCTCTTTTTTTTGAAAAATCAGACAAAATCTTTTCTTTAAAATTTTCTTTTTATTTAGTCTTCTTTGACTTCTTTTCTTTTTATTTATTTTTCCTCTTTCTTTCTTTCTTTCTTTCTTTCTTTCTTTCTTTCTTCTTTTCTTTCTGGTTCTTTCTTTCTTTCTTTGTATCAGTATTTATTATTGTCTCTTACTCTTTCTATCATTTTTCTTTCTTTCATTTCATTCTTTTTATTTAGTCTTCTTTGACTTCTTTTCTTTTTATTTTTTTTCCCATTTAAAATTTCTTTCTTTTTTTTTTTTTTCTTTAATTTCTGGTTTTTAAATTTCTTTCTTTTTGTAAAGTATAAATTTCTCTTACTTTTCAATTTTTTCTTTTCTTTTCATTTCATTCTTTTTTGAGTCTTCTTTTATTTTCAAAAAAATTTTTTGATTTTTGAAAGAAGAAATTTTTTTTAAATTTTCTTTTTTTTTTTTCATTTCTTTTTTCTTTTCTTTATGGTTTTTTTTCTTTCTTTGTTTTAAAAAATTTTCTCTTACTCTTTTTTCATTTTCTTTCTTTCAATTGTTTTCATTTTTTTTATTTTTCTTCTTTTTTCTTTTTTGAGAATTTATTTTTCTAATTTTTTTCCAATACATGTTTTTTTATTTTCTTTCTTTTTTCTTTTCTTTCTGGTTCTTTCTTTCTTTCTTTGTATTTATTTTTATTATATTTAAATTTCTTTCTATCATTTTTTTTTTTTTTTTCAAGAAACCAAAATAAAAAATTTGTCATTTTTTAAACTTTTTTTTTATTTTTTATTTATTTAAAATTTTTTTTCTTTCTTTCTTCTCATTTTATATTTTTCTTTTTTTTTACTTTTTCAATTAGGTTTTTTTCTTTTAACATTTGAAAATGTATTTTTTATTTTAATCTGACAAAAAAGTTTTTATCATTTTTTTTCTTTGAATTTAGATACATTTATTTTTATTTAGTCTTTAAAATAACCTTTTTTTTTTTTTTTATTTTTTCTATTTTTTTTTTTTTTTCATTCTTTCTTTCTTAAAATCAATTCTTTCTTTCTTCTTTTCTTAAGTTTTTCTTTTCAATTTTTTTTCTTATCATTTATTTATTAAAAATCTCTTTTCTTTTCTTTATTTTTATTTCATTTTAAAAAAATTTTTTAAAGAAGAGATTTTTTTTTTTTTTTATTTATTTTTTTTTATTTATTTCTATTTTTTCTTTCTTTCTTTTTCTTTCTTCTTTTCTTTATATTTTCTTTCTTTCTTTCGCATTTTATAAATTATTTCTTTTTTTCTTTCTATATTTTTCTTAAATTTTATTTATATCTTTTATTTGTCTTCTAAAAAAAAATTTTTCATTTTTCATTTATTTTTTTTTTTTTTCTTTCTTTGTTTTTTTTCTTTTTTTTCTTTTCCATTAAATTTTCTTTTTCTTTCTTGTGAAATTTAATTATTTTTCTTTTTTTTTTTATTTTTTTCTTTTCATTATTTCTTTTAACTATAATTTTTTTTTTAAATTAAACAAATATTTTTTTAATATTTTATATATATATTTATTTCTTTATATTATTTGGATTTTTCTTTGATATTTTTCTTTTCTGGCAATTGAAACTTATTTTCTTTCTTTGAATTTATTTTTTATTTCTTATTTCTAATTTTTTGATCATATTTAATGTGATTTAATTTAATTTTTTTATTTGTTCTTTTTATGAATGTTTTCTTAAAAATAATTTCTTTTAAAAAATTTCATTTCTTTATTTATTTTTATAGCTTTATTTATTTCTTTCTTTTATTTTTAAAAACTTTTATATTTTTAAAATTCTTTTTTTTTTTTCTTTCATTTCATTCATAAGAATTTTAAAAAATTAATTTTTTTTTTTTTCTTTTTTTTTCTTTTCCTTTATTTTTCTTTTCTTTCTTTTATTTATAAATTTCTTTTTTTTTTCTTGTTTCTTTTCTTTCCTAATTTGTTTTCTTTTTTTCTTTTGTAAATTCAGATATTTTTTATTGTCTCTTACTCTTTTTTATATTTTTCTTTCTTTCATTTCATTATTCTTTTTTATTTTTTATTTTAAAAAAATTTTTATTTTTTTTTTTTTTTTTTCCTCTTTCTTTACGGATTTTCTTTTTATTTTCAGAAAGGAATTTTCTGGTTCTTTCTTTTTGTTTTTTGTCCATTAAAATTTATAAGGTCTCCAAACATTTTTTTATCATTTTTCTTTTTCATTTCATTCTTAGAAATTTCTTTTAATCTTCTTTTCTTTTATTTAAAAAGGAAAAATATTTTTTTTTTTTCTTTTTTTTTTTTTCTTCTTTTCTTTTATAATAAATAGGTTGTTTCTTAATTATAATTGTCATTTATCAATATTATTTATGGATGAAAATGTTATTTTTTATATATAAACAAACTTTTAATTTTATTCTTTTTATTTAGTCTTCTTTGACTTCTTTTCTTTTTATTTATTTTTATCTTTTTTTCTTGAAATTCATAAAATTTTATCTTTCTTTCTTCTTTTTCTTTCTGGTTTCTAACTTGAATTTCTTTGTATATTATTTATTTTCCTTTTGTTTTTTTTACAAAATTTTTTTTCTTTCATTTCATTTTTTTATTTAATATTAGTTTTCATTTTTAATTTTTTTTTTATTTTATTTATTAAAAAATTTTTTTTTTATAATTAATGTTTAAAAAGTTTTTTTTTAAATAAAATTTTATTTTTTTTTTTATTAAATATTTATTAAATATTTTTACTCTTTCTATCATTTTCTTTACAAGAAATGTTCATTTCTATTTAATTCGAATTTATTTTTTTATGATTTTTTTTTTTATTTTTTTTTAAATTTTCTTTCTTTTTAAAAATTGTTTTTTTTTTATTTGTTTTTTTTCCGAATTTCTTTAAAAATTAAAATTAAATATTAAAATTCTTTATTAAATATTTTCTTTTCTAAAATTTTTAAAAAAAAAGATAAGGTTTTTTTATTTTTTTTTTGTTTTTATTATTTTTATTTTAAGGCTTTTTTTCTTTTTTTATGTTCTTATTAATATATTTTTTTCTGGAAAATTTTTTTGTTTAAACAAAATTAATGATGTAAAAAAAAAAATTTTTATTCTTTTTCATTTTTTTTACATTTTTCTTTATATCCTTTTTTTTTTTGATAATCAATATTTGATTAAAAAATTTTTTATTTTTTTTATTATTTAAAATTTTTTAAAAGCAATATTTTTATAAAATTTTCTAAAAAATATTATGATATTTTTTAAATTTAAAAATAAATAATACATTAATTCAAAATCTTTTATGAATTTCTTAATTTATTCAATATATTTTTTTAATTTTCTTCGATTTAATTTATTTTTTTATATTTTTTTTCAAAGATATAAACAAATTTACCATTATTATTTTGATTTTTCTTTTCAATTTAATTGATATTTTACCATTTTTTCAAAAATTAAATAGATTTTTTTGTTTATTTAAATTTATACTGATCCTTGTTAAAATGTTTTAAAATTTTAAAATCAAATAATTAATTTTTTTTCTTTATTAAATCTTTTTTCAATTCTTTTAAATAATTTTCAATTTCAAAGATATTATAAATATAATTTTTATATAAATAAATTTTTTTAAATTTTTTTTATTTCTCTTTTAATAATTTCTTCATTTTTGTAAATTTTTTTTCCATAATTTTATTTTCAAGTTTTTTTTTTTTTCATTGAAACAAGAGGTTTTACAATTTTTTTTTTTTAAGAATGTATTTTTCTTTTTTTTGAAAAGAATTTAGAATGAATTTTTTTTTTTTTGAAATCCATTATTGATTTATCAAATGGTCATTGAATTTTAAAAAACTTGAGGGAATTAAAAAAAAAATTATTCCATGTTCACCATTGGGAAAATTATAAAAATTTAAAAAAATAATATTTTTTTTTTTATTTTTTTTTTTATTTTTATAATTTTTTTATGGGGAAAAAATTTAAAACAAAAATAAATTGAATAATTTAAAATTTAAATATCTTAAAATTTTTGAATTTCAGAGAATTAAAAATAAAATTTTGAAACTGGTCTTCAAAAAAATTCAAAAATTATATAAAAGGCACGGGATCATGATAAAAATTAATTGAATAAATGGTTAAAATTGATAAAATTTATAAAATTTATGAATTAAAATTTTCTCAAAAATTAAAAAATTTTACAAAACACTCGATTAAAAACAAAAAAAGAAAATGAAAAAATTTTATATATATAAATACAGAAAACTTTCCGAAAAATATATATTATCACAAATATATATATAATATATATTTATATTTATATAACAATATATATATATATATCAGGTCATCCCATAAGTTCTGTCCGAATTTTGAATAAAGAAAACAAGTGACCAAATGTTACATTTAATTACAGATTCAATCAACAATGTATTTTCCCTGATTATCTATGACTTCCTTCCATCTATTAACAAGCTTACTAATTCCATTACTGTAAAAAATTTTTTGGCTTTGATTCGAAGAACTCACAAATGTCAGTTTTAACCTCTTCCTGTGTTACAAAAAGCTGTTTCTTCCAAATGATTCTGTAAGCTACGAAACAAATGGTAGTCTGAAGGAGCAAGATCGGGAGAATAAGGTGGATGAGGAATTTTCTCCCAACCAAGTTCTTCGATCTTTTGTGAAATGATTCTTGCTGTGTGGGGTCGCGCATTGTCCTGATGAAAACATCACCTATTTTTCGATTCACTAGATATTTTTTTTTTTCCTCAAATTTGGTTCAAACGCTCTAATTGCTGACAGTATATTTGAGCATTAATTGTTGCATTAGGTGGTAAGAATTCAAAGTGGATTATTCCTTGGCGATCCCACCAGATTGAAAGAAGAACCTTTTGCCCATGAAGTTCCCTTCTCGGCTGTGGCTGGGGTCCTTCCCTTTACCAAGCCACTGTCTACGACGCTTTAACATTTCGAAAAAGATCCATTTTTCGTCGCCAGTCACAAGTCTATCAAAAAAAGGTGAAACAAGTTGGCGAGAATGGAGAGAAGAGCAGATGTCAACTCAGGGATTTGAGGTTGTTTTCAGACAATTCATGAGGCACCCATTTTCCAAGTTTTAGGAACTTTCCAAGTTGTTGAAGATGACGATGAACAGTTGTATGGTTTGAACTGAGAACCACTGCCAATTCCTCAACTGATAAAGCAGGATTTTCTTCAAGGGCTGCTTCAAGAAGTTTTTCATCAAACTCAACTGGACGTCCGGTTCGATCTTCATCTTCAAGGGTGAAATTTCCACCTCTTTTTTTTTGCAAACCATCTTCTGCAAGTTCTTTCATTCACACATTCCTCTCCATAAACTGAGGAATTGAATGTTTTAGCCGCTTTGGCTGCTGAGTTTCCTTTCTTGAACTCATAAAGCATTATGTGCCTCAAATGATTCTTGGGTACTTCCATGTTAGCAGGGTTTTAATCAAACAAAATTTAATTTTATTGTTTCTGAAATAAAATTTGATCAGTTTAAATGCATCTAAAACATAAAAATAATGTTCAGCTCCATTAGACATTATAAAATAACTCTTTAAATTTCGTTCATTTTTAAAAAAAAAGTTAAAATTGGACAGAACTTATGGGATAACCTGATATATTAAAATGATTAAATTTTTTTTAAATATGGTTATTACAAAAATTAAAAATTTTTTTTTTTTTTTTAAATTAAATCAAAATGAAAAAAAATTGATATTTTAGAAATATTAAATTAAATTTGTGGAATAAAATTATTAAAAAATTTTTTTCAAATTTTTCATTCAAATATTGGGAAAAAATAATTTATTTAAATTTTTATATAATAATTTAATGAAAAAAATTGACATTTTTATTTATTATTTAAATTAAAAATCAAATTTTTTTGATTTCTAGGTTATAAAAATAAATGTGTTAAATAAGGAAATAATCATTTAAAAAAATGTTATTCAAAAAAATTAAATGTTTTTTTTTCCATTAACAAAAATATAATTTAAAAAAAAAAAAATAAAAAAATTAAAGCATCCAAAATCAATTCGATTGTCTAATAAAAATATATCAAAAGAACCTGATATTTTTAAATAAGTAAAAAAAGTTTAATTTTTGATGGAATATAAATGTTACACCATGAATATTTTTTTATGATATATAAAATTTAAATACGTGATCTAAATATGACGTTTAAAGAAGTTATCCATAAAAAATACAAAAAACAATTTTAAAACAAACTTATATAAATTTGAAAAAATATTAATATATATATATATATATATATATATATATATATATAGGAATTATATATACTTGTATCAATGTGTTCAATTAAAATCATGACCGAAGAAAACAATGCTATTTCTATTTCAAATAATTAAAAAATGCAAAATATTTATATAAAATTTTATATTATTTATTATAATATTTAAAATTTATTTTATAATTTTCAGTATAAAATAAATTTTTTGGATATCAACAATATTTGAATTTAAAGGATATAAGGTTTGAATGTGAGTTATTTAGACATAAATAAAATTTTAAAAATGGAATTTTTAAGATAATATATATATATTTTTATATATATACCAATATAAATAAATATATATAAATATAAAAATAAATTTTTGAAAAAATATAATAGATATTAATATATAGATAAATAGATTGAAATATATATAAATAGATATGATATATAGAAAATAATTATTAATCTGATGAAAAGGATAAAAAAAATTAAATTTTTTTATAAAGATTTAGCAAAATTATAAAATATATTAAATAAATAGAAACATATATAAAATAGATATGATTAGAATATATTTTTTTTGTGTCGTCGTCCCCCGGTCGCAGCGCCAACTGTGACGTTCTATCCTGATCTACCACGGCGCCAGTTGTGACGTCCCTAAACAGCACCAATTGTGACGTCCTCGCCGCGGCGCCAGCTGTTCGCTCCTCGCTGCTCCGTTCGGGTGTCGCTGCTCCAAACGTGACGTCCGCCTGTCGCGTCAGTCGTGTTGTCTCGTCCTGTGACGACCAACTGGCTTGGTATCGGTCGCGGCACCCAAATGTGACGTTCTAACCTTTTTTGGTGATTCGGGTGGGAATCTGGTTAGATTTGATATCAGCCTCGTCGTTCCCAACTCGCTTCCAACGCCTGGTTACCAAAGGTAACTGCATTGATCTCCAGTCTGCCTACCCACGTTGTGAATTGATCTTAGACAGACGAGATCAAACAGTGGTTGGGGCCGTAATGCAAATTGAGTTCAACGGGGTGATAACACACAAATATGCATAAAAAGAAATAAAATGAAAACTCAAAAAGTTCAAAGTATCAAAGAAAAAAGGTAACAAACTTTATGTCTAGTTGTTCGATACATAGGACTGCATCTATCTCCCGACCCGTTCTGTGGATTGTGACACGTCGTTTTCCGTTAGGCAGTTTTTTTTAACGCTTCAAGTTGTTTGCTCTCTAAGAAATTGGTGTTTCGGTGTGTCTTTGGACGAAAGTCGAAAAAAAACTTATTTTGGTGGTCTGGTTCTAAGTCGCTCTTCAAAATAATTGTTCTTGGGTTGAAGAGGAGTCCGGAATTTGCGTGAATCTTGGTCAGCTATCTGCGAGGCGGCTTTGGAACTGGAACTAAAACTCTGGAACTCATCTCTGCCGCCAGAGCCCTGAACTGATTTCTGCCTGTTGGGGCCTGGTTTTTTATATGGACGCCGACCAAAACCGGGGTGGGTCTGTTGGCGTCGGGGGGTTCCTCGATAATTCTAAATACATATCCACCTCTTTTTATTTCTGGTTAGGGATTTTCCACTCTTTTTCCATTTTTGGGAACTTTTCTCACTCCCACTTTCTCACCATACTTCTGAGGGGCGTGAACTTCCCTCCCCACTTCTTCGTAGCAGCTTCTCATACTTATACTCTGGATGGGGCGTCGACAGCCTTCTTCGTGCGTCACGTGATCACTCTCGGCCAATGAGGTCTTGGTCGGGTATCTTTCCTCCTCCTTCGTGCGTCACGTGATCACTACTTGACCAATGATGTCTTAGTCGGGCGTGAACAATCCGCGGCTTTGTTTCGGGAAAAAAAAAAAATATCTTGCTTAACAAAAAAAAAAAAATTATCTCTTCTTCTTTTCTTTTTCTTCCTTCAAAAAATCGCCGTTATCATTTCTCTAGCCACAAACGGACAATATGACAACTCTTTGTTCAACACGTTTTTTTTGTCAGGTAGTTTATCGCTAATTATCAGAATGGGTGGTTTTTTTAACATGGCCTCAAAAAAAATTATCCCCAAAGTTTTCAGTCAGTCTGTCGCCTCCAAGGAAGAAAAAAAACATTTCTGGTTCCCATTTCATTTTCCTTCGGTACATATTTCTGATAACATAATTTTATTATCGCAGGCAAAAGTTGTTCCGTCGAAAAAATTCGGTCAGTGGACTTTCTTGTGTGGGATTTAATTTTTCATATCTGTCCAAAGTCCTTTTAGTGGCCTGTTTTCGTCACTTATCGAAATAACATTTTCATTTGAATTTTTTTTCCTGGCCAGTGGTCCAGCCATTTGTTTACAGCACCATATCTTAGATAACATAGCCGTTATCAAAACACATCTGGTTCCTTCTTTCTTTTTTTTTTTTTTTTTTCAGAATTTCCCTGTCATTGTAATGACACTCTTTCGCCATTTGTTACTTATCAATATTTTCATTGTCTCTTAGCCGTGTGTGTGTTCTGTTTTATCACCCATGATTCGTCTTAAATTTCTTTCTGCCTTCTTTTCTTTTTTTCTTTTTCTTTTCTGCCTCGTAAATGGTGCCCAAATAATTATCCCTAAAATAATTTATCATTTAAATATTTTAAAAATTTCTAAATTAAAAAAATATATTATACATGCATATTTTTTATATTTTAAATATAGATCTATACTTATTTTTTTCTACATGCAGTGATCATTTCTATTTTTCTTTTTTGTAGTATACATGCAATGTAATTTTTTTCAAGTTCTTCTGTTTAAAATGCAATGTAATATATATTTTATGAATCTCTTGTTCTAAATTTTTTTTTTAATGTTCTAAAAGAATATTTTTTACATGCAATGTATAACCATTTATTTTATTTTAAAATATATTACACAATTTTGTTAATTCTCATATATATATATATACATTTATTTATATTATATGTGTAATTGTCCTTTATTGTATAATGGAAGGTGATAATTTATCATATAAATGATTTAAATAACGAATGTTTAAAAGATCAATGAAGATTTTGGATTTAAATAAAAATGCTTTAAATTTTGGATTAATTTATTTAAATAGAAAAATCAAAGGATTTCAATTTTTTTTTTCCACTTATTATATAATTTAAAAACAAAATGATAAAAATTCTGCCAATCATTTTCTTTTTTGATTGAATCTTTTATTTAATTTATTCTTTCAATTTAAATATTTGGATAAAATTTAAAAAAAATTTAAAGATATAAATGCCGAAAATATAATTTTAACAAAAAAACACTGAAAAATGGTTTTTAAGCTTTAATGTCCAATTTCATATTGTTTATTTAAATAATTTATTTAAAGGCAAATAAATAAGTCAATTTGATAAACCAATTTAAACTTAAAATTATTTTTTATACTTCTTTCTTGTGGTCATTTTTTTGTTACTTTATTTTACTTATCCCACACAAAAAGGTTTTATCTTAATTTTACTGTTTAAAAAATTTTTAATTAAATAAGTATGCATTTATTCGGTTACCAATTTTTTTTTAAAATATATTATATACATTTTCATATCAATTCTCAATATACAAGTCCCATAGAGCATCATCTATCATTTACCTTAAAAAATTTCTTCAGCTAAGTTTTCAAGAAATATTTTCGATTCTCCCATTTAAAGAAATTTTAATAAATATATTTAATTAAATATTAATATATCTATCATTCCAAATTTATTAAATCAATTTTGGGAAAAATTTTTCAATTTTTTTTTTTTTTAATCTGGAAATCAATGTTTTTTTTATTTCTTACAAAACGGAACAGATATTATACAAGAATTTTAGTCGTCATTTTCTAACTAAAAAATTAATTTATATATATATATATATATTTATATATATAATGTTTATTTTGGGGTATTATTTAAATGTTTTTTTTTTTTTAAAACAATGGGGTAAAGAAAATTTATAAAAAAATATTTTTATATATTTTTTAATTTGAATTCAATTTTTATAAAAATGCAAATTTAATGGGAATATTTCCCAAAAATATAAGGTCTATATTGCGAAACGATTATGTTCCAGCAATTGGTCGTCAATAGACTGATTTTCTTTTTTTCACAACCAATTATTAAAACCTTATATATAATTTCATCATTTGAAAATTTTGGCAATTTTGCATAAAAAAATTTCTGAAATAATTCGATCATTATTTTTTTCTATTAAACATTTTTATAAATGTTCTAATATTCTTTCCAAATTAGTTACCAAATTAATCTAAACCAATTGATTCTTAAGGATTTTAAAATTTTGGATAACCTTTTCACATTCAATATATCTAAATTTATTTAAATTTTAGTTATATATGAATAAATTGAAAAAAGATAGGATAGATATGAAAAACTAATAAATAAAATATATATTAAAATGATATATATAAATATATATTAGATGGATTCAAAAAAAATGTATAAAATTAAAATTTTTTAAATATATATCGTGTCGTTTTCAGGATATTGGATCATTATGAAAAATTTTTTTATTAATCCGTTGTAGCTCTCAAAATTTTATCCATTTAAATCCCCGTTTATTGACCACGTATATGCCATCCAAAAATTTGAAAAATAAATGCCAAATATATGAATATATATTATTTTTTGCTTTTTCTCTGAATTATATAGCATAAGATTTATTTCTTTTATCCTTTGGTTTTTAAACAAAAATTCATTTATGGAATTTATACAATAAACTTAAATTTATATATTTGGTAAAGAAGATACATAGGTTTAAACCAATGGCTAAGATATTTAATTAATAATAATTAAATGATTTCGCGTGGTCATATTTGTTTCGTGATTGAGAAGATGCGAATAAAAAATTAAATTCTTATATGCATTTTGTTTATTGTTGATTTAGATCAAATGTTTATTAAACAAATCACAGACTAAAAATGTGTCTTGTCCGTTATATTGTTCTTAATATGTTGTAATTGATATCTTATTTAAATATTTTAATTCAAATATAAAAAAATAATTTGAATTGGATTAAAAAAATGGATCATTTATTTTTGAATTTATTTTAATTAAGTTCATTTATAAAAATTCAAATTAAATCTTATCAGACGTTAAATCTTTTTTATAAAAATAAAATAGACAACACATTTATAATATTTTCCGTTAAGCAAACATATATCAACGAAAAAATGCTTGATTTTACGGGTTTTAATTTTTAAATATATATATATATATATATATAAATATGAATATATATTTTTTTTTTTTTTTAAGCGTTTCACCCCAAACAAAATGGGAAGCCACTAGGACGGCAAGGGGTTACAGAAAATTTGGAGCAAGATCAGATACTGTTGATAGAAGAAAGGATGAGGAGAAGGATAGTGGATAGATCAAGGCAACTGGAGATGTCGATTGACATTACATTTGAATAGCTGGAGATTATAGCTCTCAGGGGAAACTGGAATAGGGAAGGGAGTTCCACATGCGAGAGGTGCGAGACATGAAGCTATTGGAATAGAAGAGACGGCTACATTTAGGAGTTTCGACAGTGAAGGGGTGAGAGTGGGATGCCAGCCTCGTAAGGCGCTTGAACTCATGAAGTCTGGGAACCAGCGAATGCAGCTCCTCGGAGCAATTGCCATGAAAGTATTTGTAAAACAGACAGAGAGAGGCGACGGCGCGTCCGTGAGAAAGTGACTGTAGACGAGATGCCAGATCAGGGCCAATTATATTGCATATCCGCCTCTGGAGCCTATCAAAAAACCCGAGGCAAACAGAAGGGGCTCCAGACCATATATGGCAGCAATACTCCATGCAAGGGATGAATTGTTGATTTGTAGATCTGGAGGATCGATTTAGGTTTTAAAAATTTCCTGGCGCGGCACAGGGAGAACCTTAATTTTATATATATATATATATATATATATATATATATATATATATATATATATTTAGATGAATTAAATAGATAGATAGATAGATAGATAGATAGATATGACCAACCTGAAATTGAGATAGATAAAATATGAACAGGCTGAGATGGCTAGATATATAGGAATATACTGAGATATATAATCCCATATGTCTGTATGTGTGCGTGTGTATGTGTGCATGCGTGATAAAATAAATGATATGATGATCTATTATTTGTATGAATGTATTAGGAATAGCACAATTTTAGTTTTGATTTTTTTTGGCAGATCAAATAGAATTAATTTCCATTTTATTGCCCTGATTTCTCTGTGATGGAGTCGAATATTCCAGTTGACGTTTCTGTTTTCTGACAAATGGCTCCAAACTTTATGAGGAACCGAAGACTTGTGCTGCAGCAAAGACATGGTGCTTTTCGGAACGCGGCGAGGAATGATGCGTTTCTCGCGAAATTTGACGTCGATCTAGTGCTATAGTGACACCGAGAAGTAAACCGAAAATCGGGAAATACTGAAATGATTGAAAGGGAAGCACTGATGCCAATAATGGCAGCAAATTTGGAAGGTTTGCACTGAGGGAAGCAAGGATCAACATCAAGAGAGCTCTAAGCGGAGAATTCACAATCAATTATTTGTGCTATTTGAACACGTTACCGCATAATCTTACTTCCTTCATACAGTGTGAACAGTTCACGCTGAGAATGTCAAGAACACCAGCGAGGGACAAAATGCCGATTTATCAATGTCGTTTAGGTTCTATTATATGTTGCGCTATGGGTTAAATAGCAGGACAGACTTGGGTTCTATTTCAATTCTTGGGCAAAGCTGCTTTGAGTTAATTAACTCTGAATTCAAAACTGAAATTGTAAAAGCGTAGCTCTTACTATACTGCTGAATAAATGATCATTTGCATAGGTTCACATGATCCCGACTACGAATAATGATGAATGATAATGAAGTGCCATCTAAATAGATTTAGGTTCCGCCACTTTTTCGCGGAAAAAAACAGCCACTTAATAAAAACAAAGTTTTATCGTCAAAATGATTTTAAAAATCCTATAGTAAAACGACGTTTATCAATCTATATTGATTTTGGATTCGTAAAAAACATTTAAAGCATTTAACTGAAATAACTTTATCAAAAAAAAAAAAATATAATATAAAACTTTAAACGATTTTTAAACTATTATAAATTATTTCAATTAAAATTTAAAAAATTGAAAATATTATCGTAAATATTCATAATTCATCGAAAAAAATAATTTCAGACAATAGTTTCCTTAATATAACTTAAGAGGAAAGACCAAACTATTTTTTTTAATTATTTTTTAAATGTTTTTAATCATTTCTAGGACGTTCGACATTTTGGTTCAAATTCTTGTGTTGTTAACGTCAGCGGTGGGCGTAATAATTACAATTACATTATTGCGCAATTTTTTTCAGTGAAAACACATCGATTTCGAAATTCTTGTACAAATCAAAAAAATGGTGGATTTTAATGAAACTTTCAGAACTTATTCACAAATGAATGAAATTATTTTTGATTTTTGATTTTAGAAAATCTTAGTAAAAAATATTTTTTTTTTAAATATGTTACCCCACACTTACTTAATTTCATGAAATTTCGCGAATTGCTTTTTTTTTTCCAGATTTTTCTTATTAGTTAGAAGTAGGACTCCTTGGAGAATGTAAATCATTCTTTTTTCAAACTTTTACCATTCTAACTGCTCCGAATAGTAAATTAAAAATGTAACTATGACATTATTTAATTAGAAAAGTTTTTAATTGCTTTTGTAAATAAGTTATATTAAGGAAACTATTGTCTGAAATTATTTTTTTCGATGAATTATGAATATTTACGATAATATTTTCAATTTTTTAAATTTTAATTGAAATAATTTATAATAGTTTAAAAATCGTTTAAAGTTCTATATTAATTTGTTTGTTTTTTTTTAATGCGATATTTCAGTTAAGCGGAAACGAAATTTACGAATCCAAAATCGAAAAGATTAATAAACGTCGTTTTACTATTTTATTTTTAAAATAATTTTTTTACTTATTATTTTTTTACTTTAATTTTTCCCATTTTTCATGTATTATAGCTTAAACATGGTATTATTATAAAAAGATTGCGTGTTTGGATTGAAAAAAATAGAAAAATATTTTTAACTAATGTTAATTAAAGTTTATTAACTATCAATGATTAAAAATATTTTAATTATTACAAAAAAATTTCCAGATCAATGTCTTAATGTTCTTGCTTACTTATCTTTATTTTAATTTCATATTTTATTAAATTTTAAAATTAATTTAAGAAAATTTTTATAGTATTTTAATTTTTTTTATTTTTTCAAAAGCATTTTCAAATGTAACTAAAAGTCAATAAAATATAAGATAATTGCTGAAAATATGTTCATTTGTAAAAATTACTTGGTAGTTAAAAACAAAAAAATGCGTTCACTTAGATTGCGTAAATTTATGTCAATTCTGGTCATCCATACTAGCTGCCATCACCTTGGAACTTACCGATACGTCAATAAAGTTGAAAGAGAAATAGCACCTGTCGTTAAGAAATACTTGTATATTACTTTTTTATGGTTTAAGTAATTTTTTTTTCCAAATCAGATTAATTTAACTTTAATTATGCTAATTTTAATAAAACAACGTATCACAAATATATATTTTATTTTTGGAAGATTTTTAAAACTGATAATTTTGTTTTGTTTACAAATTTCTTAAAATTAAGAAAATGGCCGCTTTTAAGAAAATATTCTGAAATTGACCAAAAAGTTGAGATTCTGATCTATATAATTTCTATCTGAAATACACCAGAATATTTTGCTTACTGGAAATAATAAAATTAATCATTCAACTTTCAATTAAAGTTAAAATGAAATCTTCAAGAAAGCTTTTTCATTTTAAAAAATTCATTTTAAACCTTAGGTATCGAAATTTATACCGAATTAGAAGAAATACCTGATCTGTTTGAATTTCTTGGGTGAAGACTTATTGTTATTTACCCTGTTTACATGCTGACTGCTGTTCGTATTTTTGTTTTGGTCATCATAACCTTTCTACCGTTGTAGCCACCAGCCTTCATCAGGTACCATTTATGTATCGTTTTCCCATAGAGAATAATCAGTAGGATCGAGACACAAAATGGTAAAGAAAAAAGCATTGCGGAATGGGTTGGGGTGACGTAAGAGATGACGTCAATTATTTTGATGACGGCGTAAGAGATGACGTCAGATATTTGGCTTGATTTCTTGAAGTTTTATTTATTTATTTTTGTCATGCAAACGTTTTTTTTTTTTTCATTATGTTCTTTTATTCTCGTTTTTTTTTTCTTCCAAAATGGTTGGCCATCCGTTCTCGTTTTTATCATATTCATCTCTTTCTTTCTTTTTTTTCAAACAGGAGAATAAATTTTTTGAAACAAAACAAATTCAGTTGACCACTGATGACAATTCCAGAACAACGTACCTATAAACAATTTTTTTCTATCCTCTGCCAGCCGCAATGATGGAGAAATCATTACCTCGAACCAGCGCCAGTGAGACACGCTGTAAGAGCCACTCCGTTTCGCGAGGCTCATCCCTTAATCGAGACGCCATCGCGCCAATCCTCCGAAGGAACGCCATCGAACGAGAGCCAATAACCCCTGAAGTCTCAACTGCCACAGGAGTAAAAAAAAATCTATCAACAAGAGAAGATTTATCTATATTTTTCATCTCTGCGTCCCGGGCGACGGACCCCGGCTCAACCGCGGACCTGATCAAATTACCGGTCGAAAATGTATCTGCACAGGTCGCATCCCAAATCAATGACTTACCCATTTTAAAAGGAAAAATGGTAATGCTATCCGGCTGCTTTCCATCACCACGGTCGAGGCCTACGGGTTCGATTAGGGAAGGGAAACCAGCTGCATCCAAACCTCTTTTGATGATGTCGTTAATGACAGCATGCCGTGGAAAGCGGCCGGCACTATGACGATAGGAGAGAGGATGCAAACCAAACTCATCGATGGAGGCTCCACATCTGCATCTGTTGATTTCTTTATTCACGAACTTAGCAAATAGAAAGATTTCGGTTTGGTGGAAAATACAGATATAGGTAGGAATTGTTTTCATTTTCTGTTTGACAGCACAAAAATCTATTTTTAAAAAGAATATATGAATAGTAAATTTGATTGAGCAACAAAACAAAAAAAAAGATTGAAAAAAGATTGAACAAAGTAATTATAATTTTTTTTTTTTTGCTATCCTCTACCAGCCGCAATGAAAGAGAGATCATTACCTCGCACCATCGCTAGTGAGACACGCTGCAAGAGCCACTCCGTTTCGCGAGACTCGTCCCTTAATCGAGACGCCATACTGCCAATCCTCCGAAGGAACGCCATCGAACGAGGGTCAATGACTCCTGAAGTCACCATTTCCACAGGAATAAAAAAAAAAATCTATCACTAAGAGAAAAATATTTAACTATTCATTTTTATTTCTGCGTCCCGGGCGACAAACCCGGGCTCAACCGCGGGCCTGATCAAATTACCGGTCGAAAATGTCGCATCCCAAATCAATGCTATCCGTCCGCTTACCATAACCACGGTCGAGGCCTACGGGTTCGATTTGAGAAGGGAATCCAGCTTCATCCAAACCTCTTCTGATTATGTCGTTTATTGCTGCATGCGACAGGAGAGAGGATGCAAAACGAACTTATCAATGGAAGCTCCACCTCTGCATCTGTGACACTCACATAATTTGAGCCCAAGGCGGATCGCGACTCTGACCCGAGTGCACTCATCATCAAGAAGGGTACCGGTAGACGAGGAGAGCACTGCTTTGAGACAGGCGCCACTTCTCGGTTGTGAAGCAGATAGCAGACAGGCGAAGCGATGCTGATCCAGAGAGAGCCTTAAATTAGGAAAATTGGCCTCGCATTTTACTTTATCCCAGCTTTTTATCTTGATTTGTCTACTGGGATAGAACGTAATTCTTGGGCCCAGGCGCTGCTTGCTGGTTCAAAAAAAAATACCCGAAAAACATTAAGTATCTCATCAATTAATTTGCAACTGAAAGAAAGCGAAGAAAGATATGTTGGAAGGGCCAAGTCTGCCGCTGATCGAAGGCCCAGGCCTCCGAAACTCAAAGGGAGCTTTGCTTGCCTCCAGTCTATGTCGTCGATATTAACGTTGCAAATTAACTCCTTGCATCTCTTAACTGTGATATCCATATCATTTAAGAAATCCTGTTCGAGGTAGCAAGGGGCACTTAGGAGGGTGTAGAGGAAACTCGGTAGCGAAAAACTGTTCTTCAAGAGGAAGAGGGCTGGATTTGCATCAATTAATTGCAATTTCTCAGTCATTCTTGTTAGAATGATATGCTTAGTATCCAAACATTCTCGAATGACCATTGGAAAGACTGAAGAACCAAGAATATGTAATTCCTCATTAGATGTTATTTTTATATCCTCAAGGATGAGTCTGATATCCCGGATAGCACTCTCAAAATCATCTGCACTATAATTCAAGTTTATTATCTCAGATTTGGACGAGTTAATCCCAAGTCCAAGCAGAGATAAAGCAGAAATAACTCGTCGGAGGTCAGCAGCTACGGCCTCGATGGATCCTCCCAACGTTGCATCGCCAATATACCATATATTGAAAGGAGAGGCGATGGAACGAGCTACCCCGTCAACAGCCATCCAAAATAGTAGCAGACCAAGTGGATCACCTTGCTGGATTCCAGTAGCAGAAGAGATAATATTGTCAGAGGCGATCAACATACTGAGATGACTATACGAAAGATGAGCCAGTTTAAATATGGAAGGAGTCCGTTGATGGCAAACTTCCAGGGCATGATCCCTTCTGATGTTATTGAAAGTGTTTTTCAATTGTAATAAGATACCGGGTGAAACAGGTGATGTATTCTCGAAAAATGATTTTTGTGGCATGAACCGCGACTTCACATCCGCTCTGTATGTCTACCCCGAGCTGGACATATCTCCTTGACATCAAACTCTACAAACAATTTTTGCCGCGAGACGACGAAAAATGTTACCAACAGCGATAGGGCGGATACCGCCGTCTTTTTTTTTTTTAAGCTGTTAAGTTGGCAGAAAATATTAAGTCGCGAGCATGTTGGGGTATCTCAGCTCGGAGAAGGGAATTAATAAGAGCTGTTATAGATGTTTTCACCAGCAGAAATTAAGTCCTTGGTGTGACCAGGTCGAAGGCCGTCCACACCTCCACTGCTGCTTCCTGAGAAAGACTTCAGAGTGGCAACCATTGCTTCCTTTAAGATTTCAATATCTGAATCATTGTTTTCCATCTGAACAAGTCTTATATCTGATGGTGGCGCAGGATGTTTCCGACGGAGCGCTGCGAGAACTTCTAGTGTAGTAGCTAGTATAGTACAGGATGAGGCCAATACTCTAACTGCAGCTGAGACATCACCCTCGATCAACTTAGCATTGACGAGGGCACAGAGTCTCTTAGAATCGTCGACTGTAGATGAAGGATAATTAGTAGGGTTGAGACACAAAATGGAAAAGATAAAAGCATTATGGAATGGATTTGGGTGACGTAAGAAATGACGTTGATTTCTTTATTCACGAACTTAGCAAATGGAATGATTGCGTTATAAAGTTTGTCTTACGCTCGAGTTTCCTGTAAGGAAAACACTGGAATCAAAAGGTGGAGTGAAGAAGGGTTTAATCACATGAGAACATGGATTGAAAATGCAGTAGTTCAGTGCGACAAACGTACGTACGACTGGATAAAACTACATCTTTGCGATACACTTTTTGCCACTTTTCCATGAGCAGATGTTCTACTCATAGCAGATGGACGTGTTCATCTTTCAATAATAAATGTAGAGAAGGTCAGTTTTTCTACAGATCAGCTTGATTGATTCATTCATTTTCTACGGCTTATCAACCCTTTGCAGATTATTTAAAGCTAGAAAATACTTTTGGATTGAAGAATTTTTTTTTGAGATAAAGATTTTAGTGATAAAAATTTTACTAATTAACCAAAAGCGGAGGAAGAAGATGTTGATTCATACGTAGTCAAAATTTGATTAACAAACAAGAAATTAAAATGCGGATATAAAATGGAGTATCAATTCTTTATAACAAGCAATTGATAAAATGATCCCTCACTTTGTAGCCACTTTAGTTTATATATATTTATATTCCATAGAATGTAAATAAATCTAAAAACATGCCGGTGTAGCTAATGACATGTGTAGAAAAAAATAATTTTAACATGTGGACGAAGGGATAATTTTGTTCCCGTTTTATGTTTAAGGCCAATTTTGCTTAAGGTATGAAGCTTTCCCCATAGCATGCATTGTTCACTTGTAGTTCTACACTTATTATGTCTACAAACTCTCTTCCTCCCATACTTATCCAAACACACACAAATGCATATATATATATATATATATATATATATATATATATATATATATACTGACTCCCCCGTCGAATTCGACGTATGAAGGTCAAGCAGATCAGTTCCTAGGAAGCCGACAGCCCGACAACAGCACATGAGATCTGATTATAGTGGTGAAGGACCATCCACACTTTTTTGAAGGGCCAATACAGAGACCTGTTGCACTACGTGCCACAAGGTCCCCAAACGACCCTCCGCAGGTTTTGAATTCAGAGTTGTCCTTCTCCTAGACCAGCTGCCATCCAAGGCTATAGAAGCCAATATGTCTTCCTATTTACCCATAGCTGGAGGGAGAAGAGGAGGATTTACACCTTTCTTAAGGGAATTGGCACGTAAGTGAATATAATGGATTCCACTGGAATTCGAACTCTGCTCTGTGATTCCTCAATCCGAGCCGCTATCCACCATGCCTTCTTAGTTTCTTGGTATTTTTATACTTTCGTACTGTTTGGGGTTCCACTATTTGCCCATAGCTGGGACCCTAACTGGTGCTACCACCCCGCTGATTTTAATTGATCCATTAATTAATCCAAAGAATATTCTCATTTTTATCGTTTTGCATTATATGATTATATTTTTTGATCGATACATTCTCTGGTTTTCCTATTGATGTCTGTAGCTTTATCATGTAGCATTGTTATTACTTTAGTATTTTCATATCTCTCCCCATATATATATATATATATATATATATATTAACGAGACTCATTTTGTAGAGAATAAATTAAACACGGTTAATTTCTGGGATAATGGAAGGAAAATTGCTAAAGATAGTTCGAAGAATTCTCACTTAACAACAAAGAACAAAGTCATTGAAGTAAAGACATCAGAGCTGAATTGATCGACGAAGACAGTCACTAGCATTGAGCAGGACTTCGAGTTTGTCGTTCAAGGAAAACTCCCTTGCTTACGACTAAACACCTAAAATGCAGATTAGCTTATGCTAGAAGTGTTACGGTTTTTTGGGTATATAATACATATAACTAGTGAGCGAGTCAGAATGACTTATTTACCTTTATAGTCGACCAATGGAAGGTTGACCAATCCGAAGCCGCACAACACTGTATTCGTCGTGTATAAAGGCGGCCATCTTGTTTCGACTACCGGAAGAACCAAAGGCGACCAGGAGAAGGATGAACTACACTCTGTTGTGATATCCACTGCGAACCTCCACTACGCTTTCCTACTGTCTCCGAAATATTCACTGCCAACCTCTGGATTCTATACTCGAGGACGACCGTCATGAAAATGTCTAACAAGAAGCCATATAGAACATGGAATAAACATTCGAACTCTGTTTGATGGTCAGATGAAACTAAACTAGAATTATTTGGTCATATGAATTCCCGTTATGTATTAAGGAAAGCCAATGAAGCTCACAAAGTAAAAAAAAAAGGCCATCTCTACAATTAGTGGGAGCTTGCTCTATTTGCGCATAGCTGGGACCCTAACAAGCGTTACCCCCCCCCCCGGATCAGAGACGACCTGGAAAGAACAGCAATTCAATGGTGGTTCCATGCTCTTCAAAACCTCTAATCTCCCGATCAGGGGCGTGGCTGCCGAAGGTAGTTTATCTTCATACCCAGGGTTATTGATAGAAAGAACACGTTGGTAAAGTAATTTCATCTTTTATTGAGAACTAGATATAAATCCTCCTACACTTTAATTCTTATCAAATGTATTTATTTTTGCATCACTACTTTTGATATGTTTTATATTTTTTAGAGTGTCTGGATACGTAGGTGAAGCCCAAACATCAACCAAAATTGCTGCAATTGATTTATAATATCAGGAAGATTACGATATAAGTTTTATTCTTGATAAAATCCAAAGAGGGGTCAGCAATATTATTGTCCTGAACTTTAAACACAGTACTAAATTGGTGATGAAGTCTCATCAATTTACAGTTGAGTTGGTTAGACGTAACCGTAAGTTCTATGCTAACAGTTTCTTCTCTCACTTCTGGTTTCATGCCTTCCGGTCAACTTTAATCTGCAAAAATTTAAATATAATGTCAATCGTTTTTTACTATATTCCTGATTACTCTTCTTTTGTTGTTACTCTTTAGTAAAGATTTTGTTTTCTAATTCTCCCACACAACTTGTGTCTTAGTGGTTTTACTGCCTTGATTGAAGAGAAACTGATTAAAAATAACAAAAAAACACAAAAGTAATGGTAATAATAATATTCGACTCTTCCTAATATGGAAACATTCGTCATCCATAAATCGAACACACAGTATTACTGCTTGGTTGAAATTTATATAATCTTTCTATTAAAATAATATTTCAGAAAAAATAGGTTCCTCAATTCCAGTAACTGTTAATATTTCAGTATTGATAGAGGTTTCCTTCCTAACCTTTTCTTTGAAGAAGTGTGATAAGAAATTACCTTGTTTATGACATTATTTTCTACATCTTCAATTATTGTCAGTAGATAAAGTAATACTAGATGACGAACTGTTTACATCGAAACAACCTATATATAAATATATATATATATATATATATATATATATATATATATATATATATATATATATATGTGTGTGTGTGTGTGTGTGTGTGTGTGTGTGTGTGTGTGTGTGTGTGTGTGTGTGTGTGTGTGTGTGAATGTTTCTATGTGCGTACCTCTGATGGTGGATCCTTGTCGTGTTGGACGGGATTGCGTGATTCAGTGACTGGAGAACGATGCCAACGGGAGTTCGAAACACCTTGATGGGCAAGGCCGAAGACGAGGATCCATATCACAAGGACTCATACGGTAGAACAAGCGGGTGATGACTACAACGGATCTCAGTGACTGAAGAGGGCTACGCATTGGCGGACATACTACAGAAGGCGCTACTCAGTATTATAACAGTTAGCGACAGTCCATTGTAGTTTCATAACTGGATTCTGCATGTCTCATTCCATATGTGCCACAGAGGAAAGTCATGAAATCAAGTGTGTGTGTGTGTGGATCACTTTCTGGCAAGTAGACGTCTACCTTAAGCTAATTCACACTATCAGCACTTCTACTCTGATTTTCTTTCACCTCCAACCAACATTTGTAAAGCCAAATGTTGATAGGAAATGGATGATGGCAGCAGGTTTTGGTAAAACTGGAATCTTTTAGTCCTGAACCTGCATGTTGGCAGCAAATTTAATCATCAATGCCATCATCAAAAAGGAACCGATTAGCAAAGAAGAAATTAAATTCTTGGATACGAGATAAATCTGCTGCTGATATTGACATGGTGAAATGTCATGGGATTATACAAAAGGTTAATAGAGTGAATAATTTGCTCACTGGATAATCAGGGTTCTATATTGTAGTTAGCTTTAAAAACAGCATTTTTGTGTCATGAATCCGGATAAGACAGCAAACTGTGAAGAAATAATGAGCCATGAATGTTATCTTGGGAAAATAGCAATATTTTAAAATTTTAATGGGTTGGTTGTTTTTAATGTGTTGCAACCAATGATTGGAAATTTGAGCACAGAAAATTGTGGAGATATATAAAGACTGAATAATAAACTCCAAATTTGCTTTAAAAATTACCTTAAAATTGCCTAATAAAATGTAATTCAGAATTAGACATAAAGTAAATTTCAAATTTTATACGTATATAATGCAAGCAATTTGAGCTCCTTATTCTTTGCTAAAAGTTTTCCATTTTATGATTATTGTTCTAAATGTTATCCTCATCTTCATTGCAATATTCACAACATTTCGGTTGTACACTACGGCCATCTTCCGGTGATTGGAATTTTGAACCGAACCCTTCTAGTACTGAACCTGCATGTTGATGGTGAATGTAGTCATTAACACCATCATCATAAAGGAAGCGATCAGCAAAAAAGAAATTAAATTTTTAGATACGAGATAATGCCGACGACATCTGAAATCCAATTTAGTTGTTACTTCTGTTGAAAGTTCTTAAGAGATGTAGTTTCTGTTATTTGATAATTTATTTTTTTGTTGTTGTTGTTGTTTGTGATTATGTAGCCGAAGTCTACAAGATTCGAAGAAGGATGTTTTCTCAGACACACAAGCTTCATTCGCTGGAGGCCATTTTTAATCATTAATCTGAGGAAGGTGGCAGTGTAGACATTTTTGAATGAGATTTCCTCCCTTCATAATATCACTATCAGATCCGAGACATGACTGATAGATTCATGGAAAATACCAAATAATAAATGTGGATAAACATGTAGATAAGCTTTAAATTCTGCCCGGATTATTTCAGTTAGACAATGACTTGTTTGAGGAATAATCCGGTTAGGCTTTAATTAAGAATATCCTGATTAAACATTCTGAAAGAGGATGACATTTGTGTCACTCGCCTTCAGAATGTTTAATCAGGAAATTCCTAATTGCCACAGTCAGAGAAGTTGCAGCAATTTTAGAAGCAGTTTGTACGAAAGAAATTGCTGAATAAGAAAAAACAAATAAGATTTATAAAAGCATCAATTATTAAAATTAAAAATCACGAAATTGATCTTTTTATATAGTAACATTATTTCTACTATTTTGTTGATTTGTAGTGAATCTGGATACATCGGAGAAGCCAAAACATCAACCGAAACACTGATGAATGTTTATAGTAAACGTTATGGTGGGAAATAATAATAAACTTCTTGAAATTAGCCAAAATATAAATCACTCTCGATATGTAGATCAGGTAGGCATCAATATTTAAAAGTCACATTGAGGAGTAGAGAGAATATCCTATCAGAACAATATATGCCGTCTTACAAAATGAACTTCAGCAGAGTTGAATCAAGTGAAAATAGAGACTCGATTGCGACCTGAGATTTTCATCACTTCGAGGGATGTTTATTTCCAAGCATCAAGACGATTTACAGGAATGAACTTGACGGAAATTACTTATCTGTTGTGGAATTCATTAATTCAAACAATTTATATGAATCGCTCCATTTTCATTAGTTTGTCAGTTTCAGCTGACCGAATTCGCCAATGATAGGCTTGAATAGTCAAAATCCTAGCAGGAAGAATCAATCACACGTTCATACAATGTAAAATTTAATCGTATAGCAAATCAATCATTTCAAAGAAAATGGGCAATCATCGACCATGGATTTCATATTATATTGGAAAATAAAATATTTATATGGTTAAGAAAGTAAACATCCCATTTCATGCCAATATTTCTTATCACACATTTACTCCCTCTCATGATTCATATGTTTATATATATATATATATATATATATATATATATATATATATATATATATATATATATATATATATTTTTTTGTCCATCCCTCCTTCAATCTTTCTAAAATATCTATCGCTCTTGCTCTCTTTCTCTCTCTCTCTCTCTCTCTCTCCATATGTATATATATATATATATATATATATATATATATATATATATTTAAGTAATTCATCGAGTCTAGAAGAAACCTCGACAGAAAGGAGAAAGCACTTGACGGCCGTTTCGTCCTATATTTGGGAACTCATCAACAGTGCGCATCCACTACCGAGAATTGAAATGCTGACAGAATGCAGAAAGTACTTGGCGGAATATGTGAGCGATCGGCGCTATATTGTGTCTGATTTGCAATTTCTTTGTCACCGAGGCCCGGTGGAACAGTTGGTATGATATTTGCTTGACAACCTAACTGTATAAATGTATTATCCACTTTCCGCTCTCATAACCCATATTTTGGATTATACATTGATTACTCCCCTTTAACCGTTCCAACGTATTTTATCACACAAAACTTCAACCAACTTTCCTCTTTTAAACTTTAAACTTGCTTTTAAATTTTCTACTTATTTTTTTCTGTTTGGTCGATTACCTACAACCTGTTTTCTGTATTTACACCCCAATATTATATCCGAATTTGAGCTGTGAATCTACGAGTAATTTACCGTTCCTCCCATGAGACTCAGCATATTATTTTTTTTAAATCATAATTTATATTTCGTGCCTGATGAGTTGGTAGAACAACGAAACTTAAGTCGCGCCCCAAACGTAGGTATATGTATAAGTATATTTATGAATATACATAGGAAAGTAGTTTTTCCCAGAACTTATCAATGATAAATACATTTACTGAAATGAATAAAACGTTTCTTCCTATATATATATATATATATATATATATATATATATATATATATATATATATATAGGTCTTTCGTATGAATCTTCCCCATTCTATCGCTAATGTTGAGATTACTAGTTAGCTCAGCTGTTATACCATCTCAAAAATTCTATTATTAAATCTAACTTTTTTTATAAAAAAGTTAGATTTAATAATAGAATTACCAGTAATTTTGTCCTTAAGGATTTTATAATATTAAGGAGAATGACATTTATATGTTTTTTGATTTATCTGCTCTCATCTAAACCTCTTTGGAGTTTTTAATCATATCAGTGTCCTCGTTTAGGGTCTTTTGAAAAGAGAAAGTTTCTACTAAATTTCATGTTCTTGACAATGTTAAATAGGTCTTTTTCGAATGGCCCAGATTTTTACAGGATGCTGGAGAATTCTGAGATTTTAATTTGTAAGTTTCCGATCTGTTGTTTGAAGTTTCAAGGTGATTGACGTAGAAGTATGTCTTCCATTTTAATCTTTTGATAAAGTCAACAATTTCCTCAGAGATAAATTGAAGCATTTCAGAGAAGGATATGGAATATTCTTTAAGGAGTAACCCGGGTGCAATTTATCCATAAAGGTGAGTGAAGGAAGTGGTAGAAAAATCCAAGTTGTAAGGAAATGAAAACAATAAAGGTAGTTTGAATTCCACAATGGATTAATATCCAAGGGATCTCTACTATACAAGTATAGGTGCAATAGAACAAGTAAAGAAATCCGTGGGTAAATAATCCAAGTAGATCCTATTAATATAAAATACTAAAATTGATCACAAAAGAGAGCTCAATATAATTTTTATTATAGAGCATATAAATGAATTAACAATTAATGAGATCCAAACGATTTACCTCATACAGATGATCATTTCGTCCATGGGAAAATATTTTTTTCCTAGACTTAGCAATGCAAAGACATATACTAAAATGAATAAAACGTTTCCTCTATTTAGTAAATGTATTTATTTGGTCGAAGATCAGAAAGAGTTCGAGAATTGACGAAAAAAATAATAATAAAATGCAGAGAAATATGGTTAGCTTCCAAAATTGAGTGGGTATTCTCGACTTGGAAAACGGTTTATTTTCTCAAACGAACGTCGAATTTAACTTTTTTCCAGACAATATGGAGGGAGAAACCGGAAGTCACAGTTTAAGGAAAACGATATTACAGCAATCGCTAAAACACTCAGCAGCAATTACTGTATGGATAAAAATTCGAGAACATGGAAAATGTATAATGATTTTAGGCAACGGAAATTTTAACTCGAATTATTATTTATTTTTATAGACTGCCGAAAACATTTGCTCGAGAGTGATTGAAACATTTGCTCGCTAACATCTTTGTAGTGGCTTTTAAAATCTAGACTATATAGTCAAGATATACAGAAAATGATATACAGAAAATGTTTTAACTAATATATTCCATAGTTTATCGTTTCTTTAATTTTAAATGTTGGATTAAAATTATCAAACAATTTTCAGTTATAACTTGACTTCATGTGCTGAAACATTTTTTCGACTATCTATCTATCTATCTTTCTATCTATCTGCCTGTCTGTATGGGTCTCAATATCATGATAGATAGATAGATAGATAGATAGATAGATGTTGAGAGATTGAGAGATTTTGAGACAGAAATATATAGATGTATAGATTGTATATATATATATATATATATATATATATATATATATATATATATATATATATATATATATATATAAATTTATTCCTATATATTTCTATAACATTTGAATGCACTTGACTTCATGTGCTGAAACATTTTTCGACTATCTATCTATCTATCTGCCTGTCTGTCTGAGTCTCAATATCATTATATTTATATATATATATATATATATATATATATATATCAACGTCTTTCTGTCTACCGACTTCTGTCACAACATCTCTCTATTTCTCTGTCTCGGCATCTATTTACCCTTCTATCAATCTAATTATGTATCTATTTATCCATCGGTCTGTGTGATATTTTAGCTTTCAGGATTCTTCCCTCCAAAACATGGCAACTGCTTCAATGTTGTTAATTCCAAATGCATGAAATCGTGATGATCGAGATATTTTTTTTCGCCTCTGTAATTTTCTACAAGAATCATGATGCCTAAATTTTCAGCCGGAGGATATATTGTATTTCTAATCCCTCAACCAATACACACCCATTATTTAAACACAGACACATACCTGGGGATGAGTACTGAAAAGTTCTTTCTTTCAACCAAACAAGAAATGAACAGACATTACAAACAGTGTGGTTACAGAAAATTTGGAGCAAGATCAGATAGGAGTGATAGAAGAAAGGATGAGGAGAAGGGTAGTGGATAGATCAAGGCAACTGGAGAGGTCGATTGACATTACACTTGAATTGCTGGAGATTATAGCTCTCAGGGAAACTGGAATAGGGAAGGGAGTTCCACAGGCGAGAGGTGCGAGACATGAAGCTATTGGAGTAGAAGAGACGGCTACATTTAGGAGTTTCGACAGTGAAGGGGTGAGAGCGGGATGCCAGCCTCGTAGGGAGCTTGAACTCATGAAGTCTGGGAACCAGCGAATGCAGCTCCTCGGAGCAATTGCCATGAAAGTATTTGTAAAACAGACAGAGAGAGGCGACGGCGCGTCTGTGAGAAAGTGACTGTAGACGAGATGCCAGATCAGGGCCAATTATATTGCATATCCGCCTCTGGAGCCTATCAAGAACCCCGAGGCAAACAGAAGGGGCTCCAGACCATATATGGCAGCAATACTCCATGCAAGGGCGAATTGTTGATTTGTAGATCTGGAGGATCGATTCCGGGGAGAAAAATTTCCTGGCGCGGCACAGGGAGCCAACTTTCCTTGCGGTGGACGAAGCAATTGACTCAATGTATTTGTTCCATTTCAGGTCAGCAGTCAACGTGAGACCGAGCAGCCGCAGAGATTTGCTCTCGAGAAGTTGATCGTCAGACATTCTAATGGAGGGCAAGGAAGGTTCTCTCTGGTGATTAATAGAGAGCAGTTTTGTTTTTGAAGCATTATTTTTGACCAGCCAATTCCTGCCCCAGTTCACAACCGATTGGAGGTCCTTTTCGAGACGCACGGCTGCCAGGTTAGTTTTTTCAGTGACACTGAAAGATTTTTTTTTGGGAATAGGAATAAATTGTGGTGTCATCCGCGTAGATGCCAACTTGGAAATTTATATTAAAAGGAAGGTCATTTATGTAGAAAAGAAATAGTAATGGGGCCTAGGATGGAGCCTTGAGGAACACCTAAATTTTGGGATAGGAACTGGATTCTTTTTTCGTTCTATTAATGAAAAAAACAATTAAAAAATTATTTAAATTGTCAACTTCAAATTTCATTGTTCAAATGAAAAAAATAAAAATATCAGATTAAAGTAATTCAATTTGCAAAAATGTCCGTTTTTCAACTTTTTTTGAAGAGGCCGTAGCCCAACATATCATAATTTTTGGAAATTAAGACAAAAAAAAAAAAAGAAAAAAAACATTCCGATAGGATTCAAAAAAAAATTAGAATGAAATTATTTTATTGAATTTTAAATAACTAAATTTATTCGGCGATTTTTATCATTTTTAATAGGATTTTTAAAACTTTTTATTCAAAAAGAAATTTTTATAACTTTAAATAAATTTGGGAATAATTGAATTTAATTGCAAAATAGTAAAGAAAAAGTATTATATAAATCAAATTAAAAAATAATGGTTTATTATGGAAAGTATTTGACCTATATTTATTTTTTATTGTAATTTTAAATTACGTGGTGAAATATATAATTGAAATTGAAGCAAATTTTTTTTTAAATTGAAATGCAATAATTAAAAATTTCAATTTTAAATAAACAATTATCTCCAATTTTGATCTAGAATTAGCATATTTAAATGCAGAATTTAAAAATTAAAAAAAATTTCCGCCAAATAGGACCAGATAGTAATCAATTGGTTCTAAAAAATAAAAGCGAAAAAATTAATTCCATTAAAGATGCAAATCCAGATCAATCAAAGTGAAATAAATATTTTTAATTAAAATGATTGAAATATGAAAAGATTAAGATTTTAAACTAAAAAACGTTGAATAAATATTCATATCAGAAAATATGCATAACAAAAAGAATTTATTAAATTTGACATTTGTTTAAATAAAATTAGTTTTTATTTAGTTGGTTTTAAGAAAAGTTTTAAAAAAGTTAAAAATTATTATCTAAAAACAAATTGAGATAAATCAATGTATATATTTATATATATATAAATAAATCATTTATCAATATTTTAGAATGATAAAATTAAAATAAATGTTTTGCGGTAAAAATTTTACATAGAAAATTTTTTCACCGTTTTTATTTAAAGGATAAAATAGGTTTAGAAAGTCCCAAACATGGTTTTTAATTAGGATAAATTTTTTGTAAAATATTGAAAAATCACTTTATTATTCCGGTTCAGCGATCAAACGGACAATTAATAAACATTCAAAAACAGATATTTAAAAAATAACCTTCATAGTCAAAAAATTAACAAAACTGTCACTGTTCCAATTCGCAATCCTTTTTAGATTTGAGACAAAAATAATTTCTTTTGAATAAAAAGGTCAGAATGATCATCATTTTTCATGAAAAATCAATTTTTGTCTGTTTTGGGCTTCTTAATGTTTTTAAAATCTAGTCAGAATCATTTTTTTTCCAAATCTAAAATATTTTTTTAAATTTTTCTAAATCCCAACAAATAGCATAATGCACAGTTAAAAAATATATATATATATATATATTTAATATTTATTTATTGAAATTTATTTCTTAAAATATCAAATATTTTTTTTTTTAAATTTTTTTTTTTTAATTAAAAATTTGATGAATAAATGTTTTTTGTTATTTTGTTTTTCAAAAAAAAAATATTTCCCAATAAATTGAAAAGAAGTTTTTAATTTGAATGTAGTCTAAAATTTTTAAAAGGTCTGAATTTTATTATTTTTTATTTTTTAAATTAATTTTTTAATTTTTTTTTTTTTTTGATAAATTAGAGAAATAATTTATAATAATTTAATGTTAATATATATATAAATATATATATATATATATATATATATATATATATATATATATATATATATATATATTTATATATATATATATATATATATATATATATATTTTAAAAAAACTTGAAAAATTTTTAACCCAATTCCATGGTGAAATTTATTCCATTCAAAAATCAATTTTTACGATCAATTCATCAGACCTACAAAATTCAAAATTAAAAAACAAATCCGGGAAAAAAAATAAAATTTTTGAGATGATTTTTGTAAAAGATGTGGGAGAATGTTAGAGTAAAAAAAGCTATATTTATGGGGTAACAGAAGAGAAAAAAAAAAGGAATAAATAAAAATTGAGCTTTTTTTGATTTTATGTAAAATAAATAAATACGAATTTAATTTGAATACAAATATATTATATATATATATATATATATATATATATATATATATATATATATATATATATATTAAAAAATATATAAAATTAAAACTAATTTTTAACAAAAAAAATATTTATTATTTATTTGAAAATTGGATGTTGAATTTTTTACAAATTTGTTTACATATTTCGGACCGTTATTAATAAAGTCTTTTTTGCCATATTCACATTTTTATTTTATTGACGGTTTTTCTTTATTCAGTTGATTTTATATATATTGGTAGACAGACTTTAGTTTAAATTTTTTATAGAAATAATTTTATCATTAAACACTGGAAATTATTTTTTTATGATTTTTGAGTTCGTTTTGAATCTTTTCATTAAAAAAGAAAAACATTCTTTCCTGTTACAAAATTTTTTTGATTTCTTCGGAAAATATCTTTTATGTTTTAAATTGTATAAAAATATATAAAGCGTTTTTTTCGATCATAGATATTTATATTTTTGGGAAATCTTAAAAAAAAAATCATAATAAATATCAGAATTTAAATTTGAAACATGAATCAGTAAAATTTATTTATTTCAAAATAAAAAATAACTCATCTAAAAATTAACACCTGGACCTCCAAAAAGCAAAATTCAAACATAAAAAATTAAATAAGATAAAATAAAATGATGAAGGATAAATTGTACGTTTTTTTTTCCTATTTAAACAAAAATTTAACCTTTGAAATATTTAAAAATTTAAATTTTCTGATGTTAAATTTAAACTAAAAATTAAAATAAAAAAATCTAGAGACGAGACAATAAACAAATTTTTTTAATAATTTATCCCTCTTTAGAAAATTAGAAAAAAATCTTTTTTTTTTTTTAATTTTTTTTATCTAAAATATATTTCAAAAAAAGAAGACATTTAATTTTATTTATTTAGTTTGAAATGCATTTTTCCTTCCTTTTTTTTTCCTTCTTGTCTCTAATTTAAATTTAAAATTTAAAAAAACTTTTATAATTTTTTATCATCAAAAATATTTCATACAAAATTTTTCTTTTCAAAATAAATTTTCTTTTTTTTTTTGAAACATATTAAACTTCATATTTATTTTTTTATTAAATTTTTTTAAAAAAAAACAAATTAAAAAAAAAATAAAGGCCAGTCAGATGAACTTCATTTAGTTGTAATTTATTTATATATGCTATGAAATAAAGACACTGAAATCTATTTGTAAATCAGTTTTAATATTTAATATTATTAGGATTCAAATGGAAATACTTAAATATATATAAATAATATAATATACATATAAGAGAGTTCTTTATAAATAACCGGAAGAAATTTTATCTTATAGAAAATTTAACAGGGAGCAATTATATTTTTTTGGTCTATTTTATATACATTAAGAATAGGATCTATACAAAGACCATAGAAAATCTCTATATAGAAATTTTAAATGGTTTGAAAATAATAAAGTTAAAAATATAAAATATATATATATATATATATATATATATATATATATATAAATAATAAAATTATAAAATTGTAATATATAATATCTATGTTCTTATAAATATTTTTTTAAAAAAATAAATCGAAATTTTTATAAATTTACAAGCATAACATATTATAAATTAATTGATCTAAAATAAAAATTTTTTTTATTTAACCTAATAAAATATTTTTTAAAATGAATTTTAAAAAAGAATTTAAAAAAAATAAAAAATAATTTCAGTTAAAATTAAATATAAAAAATTTGATATTCATTTAAAATATTTATAAATTTTAAAAATATATAATATAAAATATGAATATAAAATAATTTTTTTTTTCAAAAAGTCTAATTCTAATATATTTACTTCTATTAAATGAAATATAGTAAAAAAATTTTTAATAATGAAAATATTTAAAAGTTTTAATTTTAATTAAAATTGTAATTAAAAAAATGAATTCTAAAAAAAATTCTTAAATTTATTAAATAAATAAATAAAGTTTACTAAATCAGAGAAATGAAAATTTTACTGAAATAATATTTAAATATATAATTTTAAAATAAAATTCGTAATATACTTTATGTGATAATAATTCTACAAACTGTAAAGGGATTCTAATTATATTTAATTGTTCTTGAAAAGAAATATAGTATATTAAAAATTAAAAAAAAAAATATTTCAAATTAGTTAATAAACGATAAAAAAATTTTTTTAAATTCTTAAAACCTAAACAAAAAAAAAAAAAAATAAAAAATATAAAAAAAAAAAAAATGCCGTAAAAATTTTAGCCGTTAACAATAAAATTTTAAAAAATCCAGACGACATATATTTTTAACGGATGTTAGATTTCATTGAAAAATACATCCCTACCAACTACCAAAACGTAGCAATAACTGATACATTAAAATATAGACATATTGAAAACCCAAAACCCTCGTCTAGTTAAAATGGATTCATCTGTAACCTTGGAAACATGAATTATGATTTTGGCTGTGGCTTTAAAAACCCAGTAATTTTAAAAAAGTTACTCCAAAATTCGCTTGAGGATGAAATGGAACTAATGTCTTTAATTTAATTACAAAATTAAATCCGGGGCTTTTAGCTTCCATTTTTTGAAACATGGTTAGAACTGTGTAGCGAAAAAACCATATTTTAAATCAATTAATTTATAATATATATATATATATATATATATATATATATATAAAAAACTAAAAATAAATTTATTTAGATAAAATAAATCATTTTAAATCATAAGATATCTATTTATCGCTTTAGAATATAAAATCATAGTATTGAAACATAAAATTTTTATAGCGATCTAAAATATTATATTATAATCTGTTATAATAAAAATATTATATATATATATATATATATATATATATATATATATATACAATCAAATATAATACATTATATATATATATATATATATATATATATATATATATATATATATATATATATATATATATTTATATCAAATTCATCAATTTTTAATCGCAAAACAAAAAGAAATTTAAAAATTTGACAGGATTAAAATAAATATGTATAATTTCCCAGATTGGAAGTTGGATGAAAAATTGTCGTTGGGACAATTATCATAAAAGCATACATACACACAAGAAACATTCATTTTAAATTGTTGTTGTATGAAATATTACTTTATTTTTAAATTTCAGGAGATCAGAGAAGGCATTTCTTTTAATTTTGTTGTAAAGGCAAGTTTTTTCAATATTTTCCAATTTATTCTTGGTGTAATATTTCTGTATTTTTAGATGCCATATGTATATATGGATAGTGTAGTGCTGGAAAGAAATTTTCTGTTGGAAAATGAAAGGTCGTTGTACAAAATTCTTCTTGAATGGACCCTCAGTGGCACTGATGTAGTACATTGAGCTGTTGTTTTCCCTTACCTTGGTTTTTATATTATATTCGTTTGTAATATAATTTCCTTGTTTTTATTTCTGCAGTTGCATTGGGAGGTTCCTTTTGTTTTTGCATTAGGTCGTAATTGTTATTTTTTTGTGTTTTTTATTATTTTGTGTTATATGTTTTTTTGCAGCTGTAACTGATTTTAACGTTATTTTTGTTGAATATTT